>JAQHUG010000471.1:1001763-1026203 GCA_028555095.1 Dicrostonyx torquatus | reverse complement strand
AGCACTGACTGCTCTTGCAGAAGACCCAGATTCAGTCCTTGGCTCCCATGTGGAGGCTCACAGCTGCCTGCCAACTCCAGGTCCAGGGGATCCTACACCCTTATCTGGTCTCTGCAGGCATTGCACACTCGGGGTGTAGACACACATTCAAAAATAAAAATGAATCAATCTTTTAAAAAAAGGTTTTTTGGGTTTTGTTTTGTTTTGTCTTGGACATAAATATAGATGGCATCAGGGTGTTGAGAGCACTGAATGACACTGATGCAAACCCCAGCAACACACTTCACCCTGAGCTCTGCTAAAAGCCTTCCCAAGATGTCTTTATCATGTTTCCACAAAAAAAGTCAGTGATGCTATTGGCTGGGAGATGACTCAGTCAGTAATGGACTTCTCTCACATATCTGAGGCCTAGAGTTTGGATCTCTGGAACCCACATAAAAATCTGGGCATGTAATTCCAGTTATGGTAAGATGAAAGGGAGAAACAGACAGATCCATGGCCAACCAGGCTGGCCTCTGTGACCGAGTCCCAGGTCACTCTTTCTATCACCTCCCCCCACATTTTGGCCAGACACAAATACTTTGGGGAAATATGTTGATTTTTCTAAGTCATGCCTTTATTGTCTCATCTAAAGGGATGATTCAGTATGAAAGTCCTTGTTCTCAGCTAACGTGATCTTCATCCATTCAGACACTATTTTTCCATGCAGCGAGTGACCCAATACTGAGTTGTCAACTGTCAGAGACCCCCTTGCTCATCAGCAAGCTCTTGAAGCCCCCGACTTTGCTCTACTGGAAACCAAGCTTCCTTTAAAACTTAAACTAAACCCTATAACTACGAATACAATATAATATTGTGGAACCTGTGTTTCTGCTTGTACATTCTTCCTCTCACAAACAGGAAGTCAATGTAAGTTCAGGGATCTTTTCTGCCGTCTCTTGGACATAAGAAAATGAGTTTCCTTTCAAATTAATGATTACCAAGCAAGACTTTGGCCAGTAATAGATGACATACTTTTGTCCTATAGAGCTGTGTTGGGATAATCAGATTTTAGAGAGCATTATGGCCCTTACCTTTTCCAAGCAGGTCGATACATTGCTTGTCAGTAGTCCGGCACAATCCATGGAAGCAGAAGGCTTGACCCGAGTCACAATACTCCCCATCACGCAAGTATGTGTCGCGCACACAGTAAGAAAAGTTCCCATTACAATACTCGGGAAAGTCGCATTCGCCAGTTGATTTTCTACACGGTGTATTAATTGGTTTTAACTAGAAGAGAACATAAAAAATTACTTCCAGGAATATTCTCTTTCTCTCTCTCAAATTTCAGTTTCCTTTTTTTTTTTAAGTTGCAAAAATCAAAAAGAAAAATCTCACTGGGCAATGGTGCTGCATGCCTTTAATCCCAGTATTCAGGAGGCAGAGGCAGGGAGATCTCTGTGACTATGAGGGTAGCCTGGTCTACAGAGCAAGTTCCAGGACAGCCAGGGCTACAGAGAGAAACCCTGTCTTGAAACACCAAAAACAAAACAAAACTTTGGATACTTGTGAGTGAAACTTGTGTTAAGATCCCATTACCAAAGGCCTCCCATAAGACAGTGTAGCAGAGGACCCAGGTCAACCCGAATGTATCTATCAAAAAATATTTCCGTAGCTGCAGTGGGGTGGGGGGTGAGTTATACCCATCCCAGGCTCAGGAGGATTTGTTCCTACACCTCTGAGTATGTGTGGACATGGTTGGTTCAGTCAAAAGTTCCCTTCAGGTATAGCAAGGACAACTAATTCGATTATCTTATTATTATCTTTTTTTTTTTTTTTTGGTCTTTAAGACAGGGTTTCTCCGTGTAACAGTCCTAGATGTCCTGGAACTAGCTCTTGTAGACCAGACTGGCCTCAAATTCACAGAGATCTGCCTGCCTCTGCCTCCCAAGTGCTGGGATTAAAGGCATACGCCACCACTGCCTGGCTGTTGTGTCCATTTTTAAAGGATTTAGTTATTTTACGATTTTATGTGTATGACTATTTTTTCTGTATGTACCTATGTGCACCGTGTGCCTCTCTGGTGCCTTCAGAGTGCAGAAGAGACATCAGGCTCCCTGAGACTGGAGTTACACATAGTTGTAAGCCACCATGTGGGTGCTGGGAATCAAATTTGAATCTTTTGCGTAAGGAGCCAGTGCTCTTGACCACTGAGTCATCACTCCAGCCTGAAGAGGTGATTGCTAATAAAGGAAAACTTCTCAATATGCACAGAAGACAGAAGTTTCTACAAAGTTGATTTTTCTAGACTATTTCATCGCATCTGGTTTTGTTTGTTTGGTTGGTTTGTTTTGTCATGTCTAAAAGGAAATGGTAAAGTGAGTTAGAATCTGAGAGGGACAGCAGACATTCTAAAATTTAAACTTTTAAACATTCTCAGATGATAGGTACACTGGATAGGACCAGGAAAGCTGAAGACATGCCAATGGCATCCATTACAAATGAAACAGAAAGTCAGGTTTCTAAAAGCTGGCAGAGCGTCAGCCCCCCCCCCCCCGTGAGATGTTTTCCCATGCCCAGCGGGGATGTGTGACATTCTCAAAGGAGACCACAAAAGCAGAAAGACTGAAGCAAATGCTTGACAGCAAAGCAGCTGAATGTTCCCCAAATATAATAAAAGCTAAGTTCAACAAACCCCAAGCAGAAGACACATTAAAAAAAAAAATTACTGATACACACTATCACCAAATTGCTCAAAACCAATGACAAAAATAAACCTTAAGGTGGAAGGTAGAAGACATTATAAGCAGAATAACAAAAAGTTAGAATAATCGCAACATTGCCATTAGAGACAGCACAAGCAAGAAAACAGAATAGCAACAGCTTTAATGCGTGGCAAATAGAACTGTTACAGCTCAGCAGAGCAAGCGAGAACATGGTTTCACACGAAGAAAGAGCAAGCGGACGGGAAGTGGCTCAGTCAGTCAAGAACTTGTTCAGCAAGCTTGCTGACCTGAGTTTTCATCCCAGAACCCACTTAAAAGTCTGGAATTAGCCACCTATGTTTGTAACCGCTCTTCTGGGGAAGTAGAGACCCGTGGAGCTCATTGATCAGCCAACCTACTGAGATCAACGGGGCACAGGTTAAGAAAATAAGAGAAATCAAAGAAGATCCTGCCAGCCTCTGGCCACACCCACAGACACATAACCTGTGTCACACAAACACGGTCCCCAATGAAAAGCAAAATAAAGCCTGCTTTAGACTGTCAAAATCTGAAACCCTCTGTGACCTGAAAACCTAAACAACACACACATGCACATACACTATACCCATGTACCACACACACACACTTGCATGTACAGCCATGTACACACATACTCCAAGTCGGAAGCAAGGCAAACAAATACCCAAATGTTTATATTTGAATCAGCCTATTAATCTAAATGCAGCTGTATGATAAGCAGTCAGCCAGGCGGCATAGAAACTAAGATACTACTGAATGCTACTTAAAAGGGACTGTTTATATGAAGAAAGTTTGAAGTAAAATACTAGGAGAGCAAAATAATAATGCCCAATGTGCTACACTAATATATAATGCTAGCTTCAGAGATAAAAATTGGAAGGGATGCTATCAGGAAAGGCAGATCTCAGAATAAGGGATATTGTTATATGTGAGAATTATTTTAAAATTATTAAGAGAGCTGTTCATCAATGCATTACAATTATAATGACAATGCAATCATAGCAACAGTGTGAACATTACAATTATAATGACAATGTAATCATAACAACAGTGTGAACACTGATGCAGCAAGTAACAGAACGTCAAAACACATGAAATAAATACTGAAAATCTGCAATACAAAGTAGGCAAATCCACAATTGGTGGTTATTTCAAAAAACTGATGTAGTAAGAGTATGATAAATGGGCCAGGCAGTGGTGGCACACGCCTTTAATCCCAGCACTCAGGAGGCAGAGGCAGGTTGATTTCTGTGAGTTTGAGGCCAGCCTGGTCTACAAGAGCTAGTTCCAGGACAGGCTCCAAAGCAACACAGAGAAACCCTGTCTCGAAAAACAAAAAACAAACAAACAAACAAAAAAAAGAATTAGTTAGCAAATAATTTTAACAAGACAAAAGACCTGTCCTTTGTTGCCCCAAATGAGAATGTTTACTACAGAGTTCAAAGATAACGGGGGGGGGGGGTCAAGGACTGTGCCTCTGCAGGCGCTGCTGCAGACAAGGCATAACTTATATACACAGAGCAACCGAGAGCACTTACCGTACTTTCTCCAGCTTCCCAAAGGAGATGCTGCTAGTCTCTGTGTGGAGGCAGAACTGACCTCCATGAGCTCCAGAGCTGGTCTGACAAGACCCAGACCCCTAAATGTATGGATTTCACCTCTCCAGTCTTGCAGTGGTTTTTCCTGGCTGAGACCCCAGAACAGAGGCGAGCTCTGCCCTGACATTTGGGCTGTATTGTTATCAGAGCACTCGATGAGTGGAGGGCTGCTTGTCTTACATGGAGGGTGCCGTGAGCAAACCCGTCTTACGCACCATCTGAGCAATGGGATTTGACCATTTGAGTAGGTCTGTCTTTGTGTTCATACATGTTGACATTGTTTTCGTATCTGGGTGCTCTACGGTTGGATGCATATGTACTAACAACTTTATACCCTCTGTCTCCTTAGTATTATATAACTACCTTCTTGGCTTATATGAAAGGTTTGTAGTTTTGGGGATTTTTTTTGGGGGGGGAGGGAGATTATATATGCTTGTTTTACTTAAAGTCACAGTAGTCTGGAGCCTGGACCCTATGGGGTCTTCCACATCAATCACTAAGAAGAAAGTGCCCTACAGTCAGATCTGATGGAGGTAATTTCTCAATCGAGGTTCCCTCCTTTCAGATTAACTCCAGCTTGTGTCAAGTTGGAAAAACATTAGCCAACACGTGTGTGTGTGTGTGTGTGTGTGTGTGTGTGTGTGTTGCTGGTCCTCTAGGTAACCGTGACTAATACAATCCTACACTCAGTGAATTACAAGAACACCACTGCCTCAGTCTTTGAGTTTCTGCTGTTTCCTTCGCCCAGCATTCTTTCCTTAGGATGCAAACATGAATGGAGCTCTCTTTAAACAGTTTACAACGAGGAAGAGGACAACTGCCACATTAGCTGAGTGCGGTCGAGCAAAGGCCATTCCCAGAAGACAGGAAAGCGACTTCAATGAGCACAAGAAACCCATCTAACTTCTTGCCCTCACATAAGCTACCCACAGAAAATATGGATGAGAAAGCCTGGCAGAGCCACACATGACCAGACAGACACATTGGCCGCCATAGAGAAAACTTCAGAAAGCCAAGTTAGGAGAGAAGGGACATGAGAAATGACGCCCACGAGAGCAGAGGAAGTGGTAGATTCCTGATGGAGTCCAAGTGTGGAATGGATACAGAGTATCACTGAATCATCAGCTAAGAGAGATAACGATGCTTTCCTCTCTTTGAGCTATGTATTTCATTTCAACAAAGTAGTTCCTGGGCTGTTATCACGTGGGTTTTCCTCTTACCGTGCAGTCTTGCTTACAGCACTCTCCAGAGCCACATATGGCATTGGGCTTTAATCGGCATGACATAGGGTCACAGCACGCTCGGTGTGTACAGTTCTGCGAGGAAATGAAAGTCTTGGTCAGCTCTGTCTGGTCATGAAGCATCAAACAAAGCTGCGCACCTGACCCTGAAAATCATACAGCTTTCCTTACGTTTATAGTTTCAATAAATATATTCTCCTGGAAATAATATCTCATTCAGCAGTTTGCCGAGACATTTTCCTCCCTGTTTGGTGCAGTTCTCAAAGACCTACCATGAAAGCACCCAGGGGGAAAACGCTACTTGATCTCTTATTAACAGCCACTCTCCTTAAACAGTTCCATATTCTGGTGTTTACATCAAGCCTCGTCCATCAGTATTGTTTATGTGTCAATCCCAACACTGAACATCCCTAGTGGTCCTCAGGCACAGAGCCCACTGTAATGAATAAGACTGATTATTAAATATCAAACTGCCACATCCCTGAAATAAAGCCTGGCTTATCATACTAATATTTATTCATGCTCCTGTTGCAATGTACTTCTGAAAGGCATTGGATTTTATATTGCCTTACTCTGAACTGTGCCCTTGAAGTTACTGATGCCCATGCTAAACTCTTGGGGAAGCACGGCCATCTGCCCTACGCCGTCACAGCTCTCACCTCTGTATTCAGGTAGGCTGCATTTGTCACCTGACGTGGTCACCCCACACCACATACAGGAAGCTACAGCCGAAGGTCTATTTGTATATTTGGTAATTGTCTTCAGGACAATATTGAAGAGGACTGGCTTGATGACTACAAGTCAACAGCTGTTAATAGCCTAAAGGTGAAAATAACTGTTTAGCTGGGAAAGGGCTAGCAAGTCACAGCTGAGAGTCACAAAGCTGCATGGTATCCGACGGCAAACAAAAGTGTATGCCAAGGCGACGGCTGCTCTCAGGGAGAGAGAACTGGTCATCGGGTGTACAGCGGAGAGTGTCGGACATGCCACCAACTCCCACAACTGAGTCCCTTGTCCTCAGCCCTTCCAGGGGGGGCTGACAGCCTGATGGACTCTTGGAGTGCTATCGTTGTTCAGTCCACCGTTGAAGCTGGGTGCTGATGCAGCAGCGGTGGCTGTGTTGACGCTCTCGCCAGCAAAGGACAAAAGCAGGAAGGCAAAAGCAACACCCGTTTTTCTCCTTCTTAATGTAGACATCTCTTGCTATAAAGTGCCCTCTCAGAACTGCTTTTGCTGCCACCTAGAGATTTTGAGAGGTTTTGGTGTCAGCTCTCATTCACCTCAAGATATTTTATTATTTTCTTTTTTATTTATTTCTCCATTGACTCACTAGTTACTCTGAGGCAATTGTTTACTTTTCATCTATTTGTGATTTTTCCAATATTTATATTGGGACAGTGCTGTTATAGCTTAATATTACAGTTTGTTCCCATCCACAAGATAAGAATGTATATCCTACTGCCACTAAATAGGAAGGTATGTGTGCATGTGGTGTGTGTGCTGTGTATTTGGTCTAAAGTGAAGTTTGAGAGAATTACTTCATTATTTACTTCCTGGATGGTTTTCTGACCACTGAAAGCAAAAACCGAAGTCTCCTGATGCAGGCTTATATATTTCTAC
Organism: Dicrostonyx torquatus; assembly: GCA_028555095.1. Lineage (NCBI taxonomy): Eukaryota > Metazoa > Chordata > Mammalia > Rodentia > Cricetidae > Dicrostonyx > Dicrostonyx torquatus. Next base: position 1,019,021 of record JAQHUG010000471.1, on the reverse strand, counting down.
CTTCATATCTTCTTCAGTGTGTTCTGCATATGTAGTTGCTCCAATGTTAAATAAATGTATGCTTACAACCATTAAAACCTTCTCAACAATTTAACTTGAGTTTCCCATGACAAACCTTTGGACTTGGTCTTCTTTTAGAGGTATGTGTTGCTACCACTCCTCACTCTTGCTTGTTTATATAAAGTGTCTTTTGACCCCTTCACTTGAAGTATGTATGTGTTCTTAACTCAAAGGGGATATCCCGCTGTCAAAATACGGCTGGTTATTATTTATGGCTGGAAAATTCTACTAAGATTTTAAGAAAGGCATTGTAGGGATGAGCTCCCTCCGCTTCTACTTGTCTCGGACTTTTCTTCCTTACTTCTGAAAGATAGACTTCCTGAACTCAAGCTTCTTTTTCCTGATTTCTCTCAGGGCTTCGGAGAGACAATCCCACTCTCTCTGGTTCTGAAAGGCCACTGAAACGCTCATGTAAAGCCTCACAGTTGTCCCTTTGTATGTCAACTGCTTTAAAATCCCTTTCCACTTGTGACAGTGTAGGTGGAGACCTTTTAGGATAAAACCATCTGATGGTAGCTAGTTAGTGGTTCTCAACATGTGGGTCACGACCCCTCTGGTGGGTCCCATGCCAGATTTCACACTACTCATTTACATTATTAAATATATAGAGATTTACATTACAAGTCACAACAGTAACAAAATTACAGTCATGAAGCAGCAACTTAGTAACTCCACAGTTAGGGTCAACACAGCATGAGGAACTGTATTAAAAGTTAGCAGAATTAGGAAGGTTGAGAACCGCTGGCCCAAACTATTAGAGAAAGTGTAAGAGTTCACAAATCTTCCCCCCAGATTTGGAACATTTTAAGTATTTTTTAATATGCTTTTATAAAGAAACTCCATAATAGGAATTTCTGCATTTAAAAGCACCACAAAAGCTCTGTAGTCTTTCTTCATTCCTTTTTTTCTTTTCCTTTCCCTACTGTCTAGCCAGATTATTTCAAAAGAATCATCCTCAAGTTCAAAGATGCCTTTCTTTCTCTTTGACCTGATCTGTGGTTGAAGCTGTCAGCTAGCGCTGTCTGTGAGGCATAGGCAATATGGGTCTCCCACCTTCCCTTAAACGATAACGAAACTCCAAAACTCCACTTGGTTTCTCTGGCTCTGAGAGCAGGAACATTCGATGATTCTGATTCTTGTGGAAAGGAGTGGACATTTGGACACACGGGTCCCAGGAAGATGAGCGTGTGCAAAGCAACAGGAGCTCCGTGGAGTGACGAGCCCCTGATGTGATAGCAAACAGCAGGAGGCTGGGCTCCATGGAAATACATGTGCAGACGTGTAACTACAGACGGGGCTATGGGAGAGCTGGGGACTCTGCTTTCCAGGGAGGTGAGGCATCTGCGTGGCTCGGATTTTATAAGACTGGTCCACCCACACAGGGAGGCTGTGCACAGTGGCTGCTACCCTGTGAGGCAAGGAGACTTATTCAAGGACAATGTTGCTATCCTCCTGGCAAGGACACCACACCTTTTCGGGTACCAGAGGTCACAGGTGCTTGTCGCTATGCCAGGAGCTGGTAACACGGCAAAGCAGAGTACTTCCTCGACAGTTTGTCCCCAGAGGCAGGAAGCCATAGCGCTTGGTGGGTAAATGAAAAACATTGGTTACTGGAGCTCAGCGACAGTAGGGTCTCAGATGAAGCTGATTTGAAGATAGCACAGCATGGCAGCAGCTTGGATAACAGCGACCAGAACACAGTTTGCAGCAGACTGTGCGGTCCAGAGTTGTTTGTTAGCCGAGATGGCAGGTACTTTTGGCCGTGGTGGGAGCCACCGAGAGACCCCTGCTCACCTTGTAGGCAGCCTCATAGACAAGCAGATCCTTTTGGTGCTCTGTAATCAGACTGAGCCTCTGGGCTCTACAGAATTTCTACAGCCGCTCTGTAGTCTCCAGTTGTCTTGGTTGAGTTGCTCATATGATTGTGCGCATGTGTGTATGTGTATGTATATGTATACATGTGTGTTTAAATTGTTATGGGGGGCTATTTCCTACTTGAATTCAGTATTTACATCATTTCTACTCCCCTCTTCCTCCCTAATTCCTCTAGTGCGCTTTCCACTGTATCTCAAATTCATGACTTCTTCTATAATTACTATTATCACAGACAAATGTACATACAACCTTTTGGAGTCCATTTTGTGTTGTTTATATGTAATGTGTTTAGGGGTGGCCACTTTGGACTGGCTAGCCTTTGAGGGTATAGATAGATTACTACAGACAACTGGTCAAAATATAGAGAATGAGTGACCACGGGGTTCACCCTGGCTGGTGTGCCTGCAGAGTAACTGCTACGCCTAAGGCACAGGGAGCATTGTGGAAGAGGTGACAAAAAGTATGTAAGAACAGGAGGACCAGGATGCTGCTAGTGTCTTCTAGACCTCACAGAGATGCTATCCCATGGTATAGCTTTCATAGTCAACATTTCTTCTAACACGTGACAAGCCTGCTAAGCTCCCTCTATCCTTTTTCATCTGTAGTTTATTTTGATCTTATTTTCATTCTATCTTCTTTAGGTGATGGCAGGTTTTATTTTGGAATATTTTAATTAAGAACACTTGTCCCTAGAATAATGTTCTCAGTATACTAAGCAGAAACACACCCCACCATCTTATTACACACAGTCTATCTCCTGCCTTTTACTGTCTTATTAGTGTTTGTTGCAAAGAGCAGATGGTGCTGACAGTGAAGACAGTTTAATCGTCATTTTGTTCCTCTGGCACAGGCAATAAACAACGTCACAAGGCACTACTTACAGGCAGTGACCCTTCAAAGAGCAAATATGCTACCTCCCAAAAGGAAAACTAGGAGACTGAAGATTTTAGCTTCACAAAAGGAAAAAAAAACATAGTCGACTTCAGATCTATTTAACTGAGAAAGTTTTTTCTGCTTTTCTTACAGGTCAGAAACTGAGCTGAGTACAAAGGGGAGCCCAACCTTCAGAGTGCCGCAGTCACACTGCTCTTTCCCCTCCAACACGCCATTGCCACAGATCCGCCTCGGCCGACGGTGAGCTCTTCTCTCCATAGGCCAGTCCTGGAGACAGCCGAGGTCTTTGCCCAATGACAGCTGTTTAAAGTCATCCAAGCTACAGGTACTGAAACTCTTCATGCCCCCAAGATATCTAGAACATAACAATGTGAACATGGTCAAAGCTTCTGCCATGTACTCCAGTTCCCATAAGGCCATGTTTTGATGAAGATTTCAAGAGTGCCCGCCATCCTTCACAGAAAATGTTAAGCGCACTTTTGAACACAGTGATTGGACTGCTAAGATGTTTTCCCAGACTTCTTTATATCTACCAAGAAAAAGTGAGAACTAATGATACAATTTTAAGAAAAAATTGTCACATACTGTACTTAGGTAGAACCTGGTGCAGGTGGCCCCTCAGTGCATGCGAGGTACTGACCCAGGGTTCCCAACTTCTGCTACCTAGACAGCAGCATCACAACGCTGAAGTCTCTTATCTGTACGCGTGTGCTATCATTCTGCTTCTCCTCACCAAGCAGACGTGAAAATTCATAAAGTGAGAACAAGTCTGCAAAGCTGAGATATGAGTTAACGAAAACCCAAAGCCTCAAGGACTACGTAGGGCCTGGACATTTTCTATCCGTCTGCCCTCCAAATCAGTGACGCAGGATCCATGATTTTATAACGACAGACTAGATAGGAAAAGATAGTTCAGGGTGGCTCCCTCCTCCCCAGGATCACACAGAAAACAAGAAAGTGGGCGCCAGCAGCCAGGGAAAGCAGTTAAGGCATTGCTCACCTGCTGTGGCAGAAATAGAAATCCCTGTAGTTACTGTGTGACACGGGCTCAAAAGTGGGGGGACCCTGCAGAGAGATCCAGAAAGCCTGTTGTGCATGTGAACAAAGGAGACAGCGCAGGTGTCAAAGGGACACCTGGGCTCTCATGCTCACTGCTGCGGTCTTCACAAATACCCACGATACAGACTCCGCCGAAATGCTTGTCACAAAATGGGGAGAGAAATCAAATGTGTGGCTTTGCAGCTGTTCAGGTATAACTAAGAGCACATAGCCCCTCATTCGCAATAATGTGGGTGGGCTTAGAGGACATTCAGTTAAGTGAGAGGATCCAGGGACACAAAGAAAAATGTCACGTCAAAAATAGGATTTAAAATTTTGAAAAATAGGACTTAAATTTTTGAGCCTATCTGTAGGTTGGCAGTGGAATCATGGCTGCCAGTGCCATGGAGAGCAGGGAGAAGAAAATAGAGAGAAAGGCCTGCCCCGATGAAAGAAATGAGTTCTGCCTTTCAGGCATGGCAGGGTGATTAGAGCTCACGTTAATGCATTATGTATCTCAAAACCCATCAGGACATGAGGACAACTTTGAGACAGTGTCACAAAACAGTTTCTAATGTCATCACAGAAAAGAAACAAAGTGTAAAACTACAGATAGGCCCATCATTCAGAGTTGATCAATGTATAATATACTCATGAATCAAAATTCCGTAATGAACATCAGGATGCTGTAGCAGCATTATATACCAAAAAGAGCAAAGAATCAACACTGAGAGAAAAGACAGTGCAGGTGGGGGCTGTCAAGACACATACCACACAGTGAGCGGGGTTTAAAATCCACAGCCTAACAGCTCCTCAAAATATATTGTGTGTGTATTATATATAGCATATATAATATATAGTATATATGTATATAATCAATACTTTAATTCAGTTAACAGAAATTGAAAGCAAGAGGAAACGTGTGTCTTAGTAAAGGAGGTTGTCTTACATTGCTTTGGGCGTCATTAGGCAAACATCTCCTGTACAGTGACAGGTGTCGGTGTTGTCATACGTTAGGCCCATGCCGAGGCTCAGCAGCTGTGCGACAATGACACTGTATGACTCTAACGATAAGCCTTTGGAATACTAAACATGAACAGAAGGGAAAGGTGTTAGCAAAGCAACGCTGACTGCACGGAAAACCAATTTATTAACACATTCAAAGACACCTCCATGGATGCAACTGTAGTAGTTACATAAGTGTTTTGATGACAATTGATTTATTAATATATTTGAGACAACTGCACGTCTGTAACTGCAGCAGTTATATAAATGTTGTGATGGAAACTGATTTATTAACCCATTCAAGACACCTCCATGGATGCAGCTGTAGTAGTGCTATAAATGTCTTGGTGAGGGGTTCACTAAACATGGGTGGATCAGCAGAGTACGTTTTACTTCCGAGTACTATTATTATTGCTGAATGACAGCAACACAAGCTGACTTAGCAAGGTTGAAACGTGACACCACCTCATTTTTAAGGCTTATTTGATGTCATTTTGACACAATACCTTTAATCTTCTATTCAATAATCAAATCTTCATTCATTAATTGGTCCCAGTAACTCAGATTTCCCGGTATTAATGCCCACTATGATGTCCTTCTGTTGTTGAGAGGAAGCTAGTTTTGACCTCTTCTGATGCAGCCAATACAGTAGGGGGATAGGGAACCATTCATGAATAGCTTGTGTAGATACTGCATTTGTGGTGTCTCTCGCTTCATCATAGTAAGGAAATTGGTGGCTTTGTGGGGAGGGAGGGGGACTTCTGGAGAGCTCCGTGTTGGAAACATGTTTTCTGCAGTGTGAGAGCAGCCAGGTCCCTGAGCTGGGATTCTGAAGGCACCAGCAGCCGCTGACGATACTTTTGCCCACAAGCTAATTTTAAAATACAAAATGGCCAGTCTCACACATGCTTTTAAAGTGGCCATGATGGCATCATTTAAAGTGTCACATTTGTTTAAATGTTCTCAATTTAATCACAAATTCTTATGGACCTGCTAGCTGTGGTGTCCAGTTTGTACCTGTGAGGACAGAATAAAGGTAGTCAAGTTGAATATCAACCAACAAAAAGTGTCCAGGTTTAGGCTATGAATATCATAAACAGAGCTTGCCCACTATTGATACAGGGAAGAGATTTCTGCTCTCACCATTTCCTTCAATGCACAGCACTGAAAACCTAGTCAAGAGAGAGAGAGAACAGCCATGCAAGAAGAAAGGGAAAGGAAGTCTCTGTGGTCGGCAAAAGGCATTCGCTCCTGCTCAGAGAGCCTGAGGATTCTCTGACGTGGTGTTGGGACACACCATGCTAACACACAGAGCTTACTAACACTTGAAGTAATAATGCAGCAGAGAAAAGAAAATCATGCCACTCCTGACACACAACCAATGCAAAATGCTTAGACGGGGGCTTACTGCACCCCAAAATACAGACTAAAGAAATAAAAGTGACACAAATACCCTGAAAGCTCTCCCAATCTCAGCTAGTAGAAGAGCAAAAATGGTTAAAAATATCCAATTCATCTAAAGTTGTAAGTGGTTTTCTTAAAATCCCAATTAGATTCTTCCCATAAGTAAAAGAGAACCCTAAAGTCTGTACACTATCACAAGACCCAGATCATGGCCATCTAAAGCATGAAGAACAAGACCGCTGCCATCATTTCTCCATTTAGCTCAAGTTGTAATTCAAGGCTAAGTCAACCAAAACAAACGGTACTTACACGAAACCAAATATACAGGCCAACAGAGCTCAGCAGAGGGCCCCCACGTGAAACCAAGCATATAAGTTACTGATTGTTTTCTTCAAGAATGGCAAATACTACAACGAGAAAAAAAGCACAGTCTTCAACACAGGGCGTCGTGAATCCCGGAGATACTCACCATTCACAAAAGCCAACTTAATATGGACTTATAGACCTGAAGCCAGCATCCAGGAATGAGCAGGGTGGAGGAGGTTTTTGAACCTTGGCTTTTGCAAGTTTGTCTTGGCTAAGATGCCAATAGCTCAATTAACAGAGTGAAAAAGGAATGTCAGACTAAAGTCCTTAAATCAGATCGCTTTCTTTTTATAGCAAGTGAATCAATCAACAAATCAAAAGGCAGCCTGTGGGGAGGAAGGAAGTTTGGAAAGTACACATCTGTTCGTGGTAAGGTCCAAACATGTACAGAACTCTCACAACTCAATGGGAAGATTAATTAATACATGACAAAATGTAGACATGCGCCAAGACCCAAACCGACACTTTCTTTAAGGCATGCACATGACCAACAGTGTGAGGCCTTGTTTTCCCTTCATCAGGGAAACAGAAGTCAAAACCACAAGGTCACTTCATACCTAGTACAATGGCCAAAAAACTAATAAAAAGAGAAACTACAGAACCCAAAAGAAAGTGAATAAAACAGAACACAGGGTCAAAGAGTGGACATTCTAAAGCTCTTGAAGACCCTACAGCTGCCCCATGAACATCAGAAGATGCCTGCCAATCAAAATGAAGATAAGTCAAACCACAAAAAGAAAAGGCCTGATAGCCTAGTTGACAATAAGCATGAGAGAAAAAAAGATAGAAGAGAGAGGAATAGCTAGATGCCACATTCTTCCGCCACGTCTGAAGAGAGAACAGATTCCTTTGTTGAGAAATTCAGCCACAAAGAAGGAAAGCAGTTTCCGTCCTTCAGCGAAGGACAAAATTTCTCTCCCCCTCCAAGAAATGTACCCAAGGAAGATACACAAAAAACCTAGCGAAAAGTAAGAAACTTAAAACTGACAGAAGCCGGGAACTCAGGATGAGGGTTTTCTGGTTTCTTCTGGATATAAAAGCCCTAAAAAGGACTAGTGAACAAGCCCTTGCATTGAACTCAGAATGTTCCAGAAAAGGAGCCTCCGATCGAGAGTATGCTCTGACAGACAGGGACTGTTCATATAAAGTGGAAGCTGTGTTGGGCAGATTAGAAAATACTGTGAACTTAATTACAAAGCATCAAAACATCTAAGAAATACCTAAGTAGACATAAAATTTTCATAGCTTTAAATGCTCTTAGACAAATTCACCATCAAGGTTTAGAAACTCGAGAAGAGAAACAAAATTAGAACAAAGTGATAAAAAATATTAATAAAGTCAGATATTGTTGAAACAATTCAATGTATTTAGTCACTTTAAACAGGAAAAGAACCAATAAACCCTAGGAAAAACAACCCCAAAGGAAGAACAAGGGGGAGGAAGGAAGGCAAGGTAAAATAATATTATGAGCAATTTTATCATACATATGACATTGACACATCCTATGAAAAACAATGCACCATTGCCTACACAACACAAGGCATTATGTCATTGATAACAGTAAATTAGATTGATTCTTTTAAAATCATCCAACAAGTGAAACTTCTTTAAATAGCTTCATTGATGATCTTTTTAAAAGAACATTTAGTGAAAAATAACTACGTCAAAAATAAAGGAGGAAATGGGGTACTTGCTACTTTAATGACGTGTCTATAATTTGAATAAAAAATAAATCTTCCAAAGAATCATAAGACAAACAAATATAAGCAATAAGCACTTGAAAGTGAACAAATCAAGTTTGCCAAGGCAAACAGCAGTGTGCTTTGAGAGCAGTGGGCCACAGTTCCGGGTAATGCAAGGAACTGTAACATAAAAACTAGAAAAAGATGAGCAAACTCAGAAAAAGGTTTTCTCCTCCCAGAGAGAGCCCAGGTTGGAGGTCTCCACCTGGCCCCTCCCCTCAGAGCTTGGGGAACTCTGCAGAAAAGGGGGAGGAGGAATTGTGGGAGCCAGAGGGGTGGAGGACAACAGAACACTGCACAGAACCAACTAAGCAGGGCTCAGGAGGGCTCACAGAGACTGACGGGCTCAGCCATTACAGAACCTGCATGGGTCTGCATTAGGTCCTTTGCACATATTCTATGGTTGTTGGCTTGGTGTTTGGGGGAGACTCCTGACAGTGGGAGTTAGGGTGTCTCTGACTCTTTCGCCTGCTCTTGGGACCCCTTTTCTTCTACTGGGTTTCCTCACCTAGAGTTAATATGAGGGTTTGTACTTAGTCTTATTCTAACTTGCGATAACATATTCGTTTGATGCCACTGGGAAGCCTGTTCTTATGGGGCTGACGGAGAAAGGGGTGTAGATCTAGGGCAGAAGGGAGTGGGGAGTGGAAGGAGAGTGGGAAATACGGTCAGGATGTATTGTATGAGAAAAGACTAAACAAATAAATAGAAGATTTTCTCCTCTGATAAGATATTTAGGAATTTTTTGAAACATGGAAAAAAAAAAGAGTGGGGAAAGAAAACCGAAGAGAAACTGCATACCAGGGCAACAGCAACATCAAAATCCACTCTGCACAATTCCCCTGGATACAGGGCCCCAATGGAAGCAGGATGCTCGTCAAAGCTACAAAATGAACATGCGTATATCAGAAAGCAGTGTTAGCAATGTCAGCAATTTTCATAGGATCAAATACTATAAAACACTATATTCTCAGTTCTATGCCACTCAGGGTTGTACAATTTAGATATATCCCCCAAAACTTCAGTATTAAGAATATTTCAATGTCAATCGTGAATTTCATAACTGTCTAGGAATATCTAAGGGTAAGACCTAACCATCTAGTAATGGCAGCTTTCAGTTTGATTCCATATACTCTGTATGTGTGTGTATAAAACTTTGAGTATCTATTTAGCTAGGAATCCCTAAAACTTCACTTTTGAGGCCTTGTCATTCATTTATTATTAACAGTAAATAGATCTTTATTTGAAAATAAAAATATTAACTAGGTGATTAATTAATTAGGTAAGAAACGGAACTATCGAGATTTGATAGCAGGTCACAGACATTTGTAAGCCAAAGCGGTTTGATTCTTCTTCATCCACTTGGAATTTCCCATTATTCTTGAGGTTTTTGTTCTGTTTGATAGGAAAGTGGAGCTGCTGTCTCTGGACCAGCGGCTGCAGCCACCAGCAAGCACTCCTCCATCCATCTCATCTTCGGCGGTCTGTGTTGTTTAAGTAAAGTGTGTACATTTTTCCTCACATTAGTCCTAAGGGAGAAGCCTTCATAGATCGCATGTTTTGTATTCATGATATCCAAGAAATTAGAAAACAATAAACAGAAGGCAAATGTGTATCTTATATAAGTAAAATGTCATTTGAGCTATTCCTTCTATGTCAGTAGGTACAGGATATATGCTTACGCCAATAAGTATGAAACATGCTTCTGCTTATGGTCTCGTTTCCAGTTTAAAAATGCAATCAATAAACTCTTAGGACTCGCTGAGACAGAAATTCTGTTTTCCTTTGACCAGATTTCAATGGAATGTATTATAACAGTCAGTTCTAACTTGGAGAACATCTAAAAAGAAAAGATAAAAGATAAAGGAATTTCTATATGAATTTGAACATCCCTTGAAACACTTAAAAACATAATTACCATGGTATTTTTGGTTACATCATAAGAGTTCTGCAAACTATATGGCATAGATCCATATCTCTGGTTTTTCAGATTATAAGACAAATTAGCTTTTGAAAACTCACAGTGTTAACAAGGCCGATGACATGAGTAACTTTCTGTATCACAGTTTTAGTGTCAGAGCCCATGTAATCAAACTGGAAAAAAAAAAGTAATATTGAAGAATGAATGGATCTAAAGAAACAAGTGCGTGTTTTTAAACAAGCAAACATGCTATACTCTGAACAAGCAATAAGACTACATTCTGATGGAAACCCGTAAAATCAATAATGATAAGCAAATAATTACTTCAAAATACCCAATAACATGAATTTTAACATCATTCAATACATTGTAGACCAGGAGCAAGATGGAGTCATGATGGCTCCAGCCATACTGTCTCCACAGAAGGATGAGTGTCAACAGTTTTGCACAGCAGTCCACTTTCACTATAGCTGAGGAAGCCAGGCAAAGCACCACAATGGCTGGTAGCAGTAGAGCCGTAAGAAAAAGTGGTAGAAATACTCATAGGTCTTGGGATGCATGTCTACAGAAGACAGGAACTAGGAGGGGAGCCATGTGTGAGGAAACCACAGAAGAGGCAGGGTATGAAAGCATAAGGGAGGAATGCTAGGCACAGAAAGATTGAAATGGGTAGAGGACGGGGAGGGGAGGGGAGAAGAGAGGAGGGAAGGAGGCAACCCAAACCAAAGATGGTTTTTTTTCATTTTTTATTAAATTTAAAAGAAAAATTTACATTTACTCCCCTTGTCCCAGGCCTCCCTGCTCCCCCCCCCCCCCCCCACCCTCCCCCTGCTTTCTTAAGATGGGGCAGGATACCCTGCCCTGTGGAAAGCCCAAGACCCTCCCCTCTCCATCTTAGTCTAAGAAGGTGTGCATCCATATAGAATAAGTTCCCAAAAAGCCAATACATGCAGAAGAGATAGATAGGTCCCTGTGCCATTATCATTGGCTTCTCAGTCAGTCCCCATTGGCAGCCACATTCAGAGTCCGGTTTGGTCATATGCTCATTCAGTCCTGGTCCAGCTGGATTTGATGAGCTCCCAATGGATCAAGCACACTGTCTAGGTTTTAAGAGCATACAGAAAGCTACTAGTTTATAAACTAACTAAGCATTATAATTCTAGAAGAGCATGAACAAAGGTAGCCTGCTAGTGAGGATAAAACTGCTCCCAGGAGCAAGGCATAGGTTTTGAAATAAAAAATCCCAATGCCAAATGCTGGATACCTCTGATGTCAAAGGCTCCCAAAACAATACATACGATTGCCAGCTTTTTCTTGGTTGCCCATAAGAAATAGGTACTGAAACTTTATTGCTGAGAAGCCCACATACTTTGGATACAGGACACAGAGACATCAAGCTAGACCAGAAGTGAGAGTTTAGTCTGCGAGCTAGCCCCACCAGCCCCCCGTGTAAGAAGAAAGTATGTCGGCTCCTGTGACGAAGAAGTCTTCGCCAGTCTTACCCAGCTGTGGGCTCTACATGCTACAAAACTGCCCTGTCAGGCAAGACATGCCCACCAGTTGAATAACAAGAAAAAGGGGGTCACAGAAGTGGAGGGAGGATGAGACAGGGGGATGGACGCAGATGTGGTCATAGCACACTGTTTACATCTAGAAGACTGTCAATATGAACAGCACATGGAAAGAATAGGACACACCAGCTTCTTATCCACGACAATATCCATCTCGAAGTACCGTGGGGATAACTTGACTAATGAAGTTTTCTGAAAAACACACGACATGGGTCCTGAGAAAAGTTTTTAAATGTCATCTTCTGCTTCATTTATAATTTTATAAATAAAATTATATTTATAAAGAAGATGGAAGACATCTGCTGCAAACTGTAATAAGGCTGTTTTCAAACACAAAATTTCGCTGCCATTCAGAGCCTCTCCCAGCACAGAAGTCCTGCCGTTTGCGAGGACTTTCAGTTAGACATCTCGAGCTGGATGAGAACTCAGGAATCTTGAGTTTGTAATATTCAAAATAAAATTCTAGGTTTATAACAGAAGCCTTGCTTTTCTTGATCCCTCTGATAATTTCAAACTATCCATGTAGGGAGATATTTTTGCTAACAAGTGTGAGGACGCTGATGTAGCTAACCATGTACTTCAGGAAAAAATGCTGCCAGAGTTAGCACTTGATGGTGTTAGGATAGCCAGGCACGCTGCAGAGCCAGTTTACGGGTCTTTGCTAATGGAAAGGTCATTACTCTATTTTACCTTATGTAAGCCATTGAAATTATCTATTTTTGAACTGCCGTAAAAGAGTTAATACTTTCATCTAAATGACCTGAATAATTGGAGGAATATTCCGTGTTAATTATCTAAAAGCATAGGTGTTACAACTTTAACCGCTTTCAGTTCTAAGTTCAAATCTCCTTGTTTCTGAGATTAATTACCTAAGTTTTTACTGAACCTGTGTCTAGTTTCAACTGTAAATCCTCCAGCTATTAAAAATGTCACCGGATCTTCTTTTAAAAAATAAAACCACATTAAAGTGTACTTTAAAAGCGCTTTTCATTTCATAAGATCATATGAAATGAGTTGAAAGAGTGGACACGTACCTTCACGTTCCTTTCGAACTGAAATTGTGAATCATTATACCAATAATAACTCTGATCTTCTTCTAAGACAGGAATCTCAGTGTTGTCATTTGTGATCTCATAGACCACATGCACAAATCCTGATATGATTTCCACAGGTTCAATTCCATAGGAGACATTTTGGAATTGTATCGTTCCCCTGAACGTTAGAACAACCAAAGAAAAGCCTGAAATGATTCAACCAAATCTAAAATATTCTAATGGTAAAGTTTGGTCAGGATTTCCTTAAGTCCAAAGTCATCTTTGTTTGCCTACTTCACCTGTATTTTCTTCAAGGTTATACCAGAACTAGATCACTGTACTACGAATGCATATGCCTGCCTGTTGCAGACATGGAAGAGGTCAGGTACAGGCATGAGTGTGTGCTTTGAAACAATTAATAGTCCTCTCTGGTGTGTTATGTATTGGCTTTCTGGACTAGCCTGTTGAGGCTGCAGGCACTCTTCCTTAATCTTGGGTCCTGTGCTGGTCAGTTTTGTTAACTTGACACAAACATAGACATATCTTTTAAAAGAGGGGATCCTAATTGAGAAAATGCCTCCATCAGATTGCCTATAGATAAGTCTGCTGACTGTTTTCTTGATTAATGATGGGTGTGAAGGGTCTAGGCTACAATGGATGCTGCCACCCCTGGGCAGGTGGTCCTGCATTGCATAACAAAGCTAACTGGTCAAGTCATGGAAAACAAGGCACTGTTCCTCCAGGGCCTCCGCTTCAGTTCCTGCCTCCCAGTGCCTGCCCTGACTTTAGCGATAGACTGTTAACTAGAAGTATAAGATTAAACATACCCTTTCCTCCCCCAGTTGCTTTTGGTCATAGTCTTTCTCAGAGCAATAGAAACCTATCTACAGTTATATCTTTAAATAATAGATACAACCTGAGTCCTGAGCAAATGCTGAGCGTCACAAGAGAGTTTGGAAAACCTGCAACATATCCATTGTAAGTGCAACTTTCCTAAAAAAAAAAAAAAGTACATATGAAAGCAGGTGGTTAACTCATTCTTAAGTATACACCCAAGACATGTCATTCATATTTATCATTTACCTACCTCAACACTTTGGTATAAAAGTCAATTACCAACAAATTTGTATCAAACAGAAAGTAGCATGTTATACAACGTGTATCAAGCAGAAAGTAGTGTGTTATACAATTCCAGTGAATGTATAAAATAATACTAAAGTAATTACTAGAGATTGTTCATTTTAAAAAAAAGAAAACCCAGATAGCAAATCTGTAAAAAAGAAACCTTAAAACTTACCAGAAAAGACAGAGGTTGAGAACGACGGACGTCATGGTTGTCATACGTGTAAATCACTGAAGTTGGAGTTATATATGATCTATGCAAAAATCCCAAAAACATCTTCCAATGGAGCAAATGGAAAAGGCAACAGTCTTTACATGCAAATTAACTGAATACTTGCCAGCTTGCTATATTCTATTGTCTAAATATTTTCCTCTTACTGATATTATCCTTGTGAATAGAGAAAAAACTAATATGCAGATTAATGGGCAGCTCAAAACAGTAGATAACACAGAGAAATAATATAGGCTCCGATGCCCAGAGTCTTTCAAATCTTTGTTTTTGTCACTCGTTGACATCAGATTTTATTTTTGAATCTCTAAAGTAGAATGTGGGAGTAACACCAATTTTAAATGATTATCTTGGTCCTGCCACAAATTCATATTCAATCAGCTTGCTAAATCCAAGTCCCTGTTGTGACTGCCTTCTTCTTCCTTTTCTGTCCCTATCCTCTTCTTCTCTCTCCTCCCCTTCCCCTTCCTTCCCCTTCCTCTGCCACCTTCATCCTCTTAGCTCTTCCTCCTCCTCCTCCCTTGCTTCCTCCATCCTCTTCTTCCTCCTTATCCCCTTTCCCCTCCTCCTCTTCCTCCTCTTCCTTCTTGATACAACTATGTAGACACAACTGAACCTGGAGTCATTACAGTCCTCCTGCCTCAGTCTCCTGAGTGCTGGGTCTATACTTCTTAATAACAAGGGTCAAAAATTTTCTTCCATAATCTCCCACCCCAGTAAATATAAAAGTACTTGACCCCATTCCTACCAACCATGACACACATCCTCCAAGCCACTCGCCCCCAATGTCGTCTGAGCCTGCCTTACTCCTTTCCTTGATGTGGGCTACTTTCTTATTTCAAAGAAAGCCCTTACCCCTGTGTCACGGATTCCATCCTGGGAGTGGACTAAGCTGTGAACCATTTCTCTCCTGTGATCTCTCTACCCTGGTTCCATTGGCTTTTTTACTCTGTGCTATTAGAAGAGTTGTCTACAAGTGACTACAGCCTAAAGGGTTCTCACTTGATGGCATGCTCCAATACTGCTCTGTTCTGTTTTAATAGTCAGTAGATTATCTTTTATCAAAAGTGTCATCTATACATACATCTTTTGCTTTCTTGGTTCTTAGGGTTCTGTGGAAAAGATCTAAAATCATCAGTTTTTTAAATCCAAAAGGCACATTTCTGACCATAACTGTATAGATTACCAGATTACTGTCTGAAACAATGACTACTCCTTCCAGTGTCTATATTTATTATCATTTATTGTATCTGTATTCATTAATAATTAAACACAGCTACTGTTTACTAATAAGTCAATATACATATTGAACATCCTCAGAGATCCAGCCTTACATACACTTCTCCAGTGGGAAATACTGACTTGGACATACATACCCAGTCTTCCTACAAATCCTTCCATGGTGTGTAATCATCACTTAAATGCACAACAACCTAGCCTTTTTCTTGAGTAACAGCTAAATGATCTGAGGTCCTTCACTGTTTCTCAGTTGTTCTACTGATTCTGTCTTGAGGTCTATGGAATCTGTCTTCCTCATGGTTCCTCCCACTGATCACCTGACCCATATGAGCACTGTGTTTGCACATGTCCTTATACATTGTCCTTACACATATTCTAGAATTTATCTCCCACTTACTTTTCCAAAACCCTTTTATCACTATCCTTTTTCAAGTCACATCTTACCTCTATTCCAAAAAGGCTACATTGAGTTGCTAAGAACATTTCTTATGTATTTATCACAATATTTTAATAAAATTCTGTTTCTTGTGTTAGCGCCTTGGAATATATCTTCCTCTATTATAAATGCCCTGCATATCTTGTTTTATTCTCCTTTTTAATGCCTAGGGCCTTATCTAATGGCCAACATTCAATAGACATTAATACATTTGAACTGTAATGATTATAATCTTAACTCCTATAAAAGTAAAAAAATTGAAATTTGGAATAACAAAATAATTACTTACTGCCTTTTAAGATGGACAAAATATGGTTTTTCAGCTATTGTAATAAGATATGCAATCTGCAAGAAGAATATTTTTTTTAAAATGCCGGTCACATGTTAATTTACATGTATACTCCACTTTGTGTTTTAAAGGAATAGCAAAACTAATAAGAATATGCCAAGGTCTTTTGACTTCCCTTCCCGTGTGGATTTCTGCGCCTTCAAGATGCTGAACTGAGAAATAAGCGATGAGCTGAGCACCCGTGGCCTGGCGGTCTAGGGCAGAAGCTTGCCTGGTGTTAACTGGTATCTTCTGGCTTAGTCAGACATACCTAGTTCCCCTAGACAGCGTACCTCACCTCACCGCCCCCCCCCCCAACACAGCCTCACCCTAATCCCATCTTGAAAGGACGGTCTAGTTGCTCGCCACCTTTTTGGCACCTGTGAGGCCCCGTCCCGGAAGTTCCTATCCCACAATGCTCTACTTCAGTGAAGCTTTGCTGGGCTCCAGCAGCTCCACCTCTATCTGACCAGCTTCAGTCATGATGTACACAACTTCACACAAACAGCGTATAAAGATGCTGTTGCTATTACATGATTTTCAGGGTCTTTTTCCGCATCTAGTGATGAAATCTTTTCGGGAACTGTGGTCTGCAGGGTGGTTTTCTGAGGGCCTAAAAACAAAAATAAGTGAGATCCATTTTGAGATCCGTTTTAAAGTCTGATTGTGCATCCGTTTCTCTGCTTTGGGTGATTTATACGTTTCCTCCTTTCCCTTTCCCGCGATTTGATTGTTGCTAATCCATCCTCCCTCTCCCCTGCTCTCCTCTTTCTCCCTTCCCGCTGTCCTCTCTCCTCTCACTGCACAGCTAAACTGCCAAAATACAGAACTACAGTGATGCGAAAAGCTTAGAAACAGAGTACCATCCTGAAGAAAGAACGGTGGTTACTAAGAAAGCAAAAATCGCCGGGCGGTGGTGACGCACGCCTTCAATCCCAGCACTCGGGAGGCAGAGGCAGGCGGATCTTTGTGAGTTCAGGGTTAGCCTGGTCTA
>JAQHUG010000471.1:938018-950730 GCA_028555095.1 Dicrostonyx torquatus | reverse complement strand
TATTTTTTTATGAAGCTACTATTTACCCTCATACCTAAACCACACAGACTCAACAGAAAAGAAAATTATACTCCAATGTCTCATATTAACATTGATGCAAAATTTCCCAATAAAATACTTATGAGCAGAATTCAAGAACACATCAGAAATATTATTTACCATGATCAAGTTGGCTTCATATCTCTGGAATTGTTCAATATACATAAATCAATAAACTTAATCCACCACACAGACAGACTGAAAGGCAAAAACCACATGATCATCTCATTAGATGCAAAAAGGCCTTTGACAAACATCAATATCCCTTCATAATAAAAGACCTGGAGAGACTTGGGATAAAACGGGGAAAAGGACATCTCCAACACACGGTCAGACTGGATGGCTGTATGTACAAGAAAACAAGCAGAGCCATGCTTATCGTCCTGCACAAAACTCAACCTCCAACGCACCAAAGACCTCACCATAAGGCCAGATATTATGAACCTAACAGAAGAGGAAACAGGGGATAGTCTTGAACTCATTGGCAAGGAAGAAGGCTTTCTGAATAGGACCCAGATAGACTAGACACCCTAAATCTGCTAGAAGAGAAAATGAGGAATAGGTTTGAACACAATGGCACAAGAAAGGATTTTCTGAACAGAACACTGATAGCAAAGACATTGTGACCAATGGTTAATAAATGGAACTTCCTGGATCTGAAAAACTTCTTTACAGAAGATACAAGATCCAGATATCCCATTCTTGGGCATATACCCATAAAATTCCATAGTATCAAACTTACAAAACTCAGCAACCTTTTTACACATCAACAACAAATCTCCTCAAAAAGAGATCATGGGCACACTCCCACTTATGATAACCTCAAAGATCATAAAAGATCCCGAAACTCACCTAACCAAGCAGATGGAAGACCTCTACAATGAAAACTTTCAAATCTCTGAAGAAAAATATTTAGGAAGACAGAAGACAGAAAGATCTCCCATGTTCATGTATCCGTATAATTATTATATGTGAACATGACTATCTCCCCAAATCAGATACAGATTCAATGAGGATTCCAATCAAAATACCCCCAAAATTCAATATCATCCATAATTTTTAAAAAATCAACCAAAAATTAAATATAGAAGAAAACATGTACATCATAAAGAAAAATCCAGAGGATTGGCCACACTGACTAGGAAAACCCTCTATGACTACAGGACAAGAAGACTGACTACCCCACCACTTTTATTCAACACACACTTAAAGTCTTAGAATCATAGGACAAGAGATACATTAAGGGCTTCTGAACAAGAAAGGAAAAAGTTAAAATAAACATTTTTACAAAACAAAAATATGATTAGGCATTTAGGAAAACATGCAAAAAGTACTCCACCCAAAAAAAACCCACACGCTGATAAATTAAATAAATATACAAATACAAAACTTAGTGTCTTTTTAGCATTTTTAAATTTTTTGATTGCATATATTCATTGTATGGTTTGCTGTGCTGCACAGAACATGTCCACAGATGTATATATCACACAGGGAGCATAGCCCCTCCATACCCACCTTCCTCTCCTAGCTCATCCCTTCTCCCATTAGTCCCCTTTGTCACCTAGTTTTACTTTTCCTTTCCTGGGATATTTACATACACGGTTATGTACTTACAGAGAATCTAAGAACTACGTATGAGAGAAGACGTGTGGTATTTGTCTCTCTGAGACTAGCTTAATTCACCTACTATGATAATCTCCTGTCACACCCATTTTCTGCAAATGATACAACTTCATTCACTGGCTTCTTCATATACAAATAACAAGACCCCTGTAGAAGAACTCACAAAAGCAATCCCATTCACAATCTTACAAAGAAACACACAGGAAAAAAACCTAACCAAGAAAGTAATTAAGGAACCAAAAAAAAAAAATGGAAAGGCATACTACTTTCATAAACTAGAAGATTTTGGTAAATACCTCACACTAATCAAACTGATGGAAAGCATGCCACTCCTACCAAATTAACAATGGCATCCTTCAGAGAAGTAGAAAAATATCTAAAATATCTATAGCTATTGCGCCACAGAAGACCACAAAAGCCAAAGAAATTCCAAATAAAAAAAACTGAAGCAGAAAGGCCCCACCCTACCTGAGTACTAAATATACTAACGAGTTAGAGCACTAAAAATGCTGCCGAGAACAGTGTGTGGAACAGAGAAGCCGAAGATAGACTTGTGTGTTATGGTCAATGGTTTTGTGAGTGAGAGGAAATATGTAAAATAAAGATGAAAATCACATGTCATGACACAATGTAGAAGGGAGGAAGGGAGGGAGGGGGAGAGAGGGAAGGAGAAGATGAACAGGAGAGAGGGAAAGAAGGCACAGATACTCCACAGGAACCAGCTCAGATGAGGGGACCTGACAGGACTTGTCTCGGATGGCCTGGGGATGAGCACGGGTGGGGAAACGCAAGAGAGGCATGAGGAGTCTCAGCGAAGATGATCAGCGTCTGTATCTGACGGCCGCCATGGTCACTCATGTCTGCCAAGCTCACCATCCTGTCTGTGTAACTGGTCCTTTTATTTTGTGGAGAGCACACTCCCAGTAAAACTGATTTTTAAAAGAAAAATTATTTTCAAAGTAATTTAAAAGAGAAGGACTTGCTCCAAAAGAGAGTAGCAATCTCTTTAGTTGAAGAGATATGCAAAGCAGTAATTCATGCCTGTGTATATGAGCAGTGCTACTGTGTTTATGTTGTATTGGAGGTGCTTTCTATCATCACTATGGATGCTCTATTACTCAGAAGCGCTGTACCCTGGACCGTCTGCATTCACTATATTTCCAGGACTTTCCTGCCATGCGAATGATCAAAACTACCTGAAGTTCACTCTACAGTATATGACAGGTTCCCACGGGAAAGCTTTGTCCGAAAATTTTGTGTTGGACTGATGACAGATTAAACTCGAACATACAGTTATGAAATTTGCTTGCAGCAGTGTGTGGTGCATGGTGTAATTCAGAAATATAATATTTCTGACAAAGAAAAGCTAAACAATGGGTTTGCTATACATCCCCCTAGACGGCATACTCACTTGCTGGGAGCCACAGTCACAGATCTCGTCACCCTCCACTTTGCCATCTCCACAGACTGGTCTTGGATTAATTTGCATTTGCGGCTTATTCTGAAGACATCTGACACCCACATTAGATTTAAAACGTTCAAAGTCACTCAAACTGCAATTGCTAAACACCTTCACACCTGCAGATTGCCTAAAAGTGAATTCATATACTGTTATTAGCAGAATACATCTCGAAGCATAACTCCATATCCTATGCTCGTTCTGTGATATTATTTAATAGATGATAGCAAATACTTCTAATAAATGTTCATGATTATTCTTGAGGGAGTCATGTGATTTTATTCACCACAATACATTTTGTTACTTAAAAAAATTAAGTACAGCCAAGCAGTGGTGGTGCACACCTTTAATCTCAGGAGGCAGAGGCAGGCAGATCTCTGAGTTCGAGACCAGCCTGGTCTACAAGAGCTAGTTCCAGGACAGCTAGGACTGTTACACAGAGAAACCCTACCTCAAAAAACAAAACAAAAAAATTAAGTACAAATCAATAGTAAAAGACATGATTTTATAACAGATAAAGGGACTTGATTTGACCCTCCTCATAAAAGTCACACCCAATTTTCAACTATACACAGAGAAAGAAGAAAGACAGTTTCATCCATGAGAACACGTGAATGGATAGAGTTTGCAAAAGGAAAAGATAAACAGAGGAGATCCAAAAAGAAATCAATCATGTCCAACCAACAAACCTCTAAATAATACTAGAACAGGTTAAAAGGTCCGGTAATAAACCAATCAGAACAACATTCAAGAAAATCATCAATCATAACGAACACCTGTCAATAAGAACCTTAAGTGCAAATGACCTTGACTCGCCCATTGAAAGACGCAGGTGAACAAATCACGTTAAAGACAATGATCCACTTTCCCCAAGAAACCAATAAAACTAACAAAGATATTCATAAACTGAACTAAAGCCTGGAAATAATAGGTCTATTATTTATAAACTTTATATATATATTACATTATGTATCATAGGAAATAAGGAGGGCCGTTAATAGAGGGTCAAGTCAACAAAACTATAATTATTTTAAGTTATGTGTCAAACCTTGCCCTATCCAATTTCATAAACTAAATAATAAAAGGCATAAAAGGACACATTCATACTGACACAATGACGGGGAGAGGTTTCAACACAACATTCTCATTTCAAGATAGATCTGACAATCAAAAGGCAACAAAAACAAATGATAGCATAAATTATAGTTAAACTGTAGCATAGACTAAATGGATTCAACAGGTAAAGAATATTCCATCCAACATATGGGCAATATACATTCTTCTGAGTAGAATATTCCCAAAAGCTGGTCACACAATAGGCCACAATGCAAGCCTTAACAAATTCAAAAGAGGCTGCAATAATTTGCTGTGTTGTATCAGGCCAGATAGACGTCATCAGCAAGACTAATCCCAGATTATGCACAAATACTTGGAGACTGACTAATACATGTTTTGAATGAATAGAGTGACAAGAAATAAATCAGGAAGGAAATTTTGAAAATTTCTAGGGTCAAATGACAATGAGAGCATAAGCCATGAGAACCCTGTGATACAGCCTAAAAGGACTGCCCATGCAATAAATGTTTACATTAAAAATAATAGCAAGATGTCTCAGGTAATCTAGTAGTATGTCTCAAATGGTTTCTAGGAAAATAAGAAGATGCCAAAGCCAAATGCAGAAGATAGTAAGAAGTGGTAATGATCATGGAAGAGCTTAAACAAATAGAGACTAAAATAATACTAAACTAAAATAAAGTAATGGAACATACAACTGGTTCTTTGAAAGTACTGATGAGATAAACAAGCCTAGATCTATCCAAACCAACCAAATGAAGGAGAGGTGTCAAGTCAATTAATCCAGAAATCAAAACAGACTCCAATAAAACCAGGTCAGTAAGAGAAATCTAGGAGAAATAAATAAATTTCTGAAGGTATATGATCTACCAAAATTAAAGCCAAAAGATGCAAATGATTTATATAAACCTGTAGCTGACAATGATAGTAACTAAGTCTCCCCATAAACAAAATCCCAGGACCAGGTTTACTCCCTGCCAAATTCTCTCATACCAAGACTTTTCCAACTGTTCCATAAAATAGAAAGAGAAGAATTACTTCCATACTCATTCTATGAAACCAACCTTACACCCAGACCAAAACTGGGTAATGACAGAGCAACAGAACACTTTCTCTGATGAACAGATGGAAAATTTCTCAACAAAATAAGAGCAAGCAGAATTTAGGACCGTATTGAGAGGTCACAATTAGGACCGTATTGAGAGGTCACAATTAGGACCGTATTGAGAGGTCACAATTAGGACCGTATTGAGAGGTCACAATTAAGTTGGTTTCTCCAGGAATGTAAGGTTGATTCAACACACACAAATCAATAACTGTAAAGTGTCTTATAAACAGAAGTGTGAACAGCAGTCGCATGATCATTTCAATAGATGCAAGAGTGCCATTTGACAGAGTTCAATGCCTCTTTATGATAAAAGTGCTGAAGAAGCCAGGAGCAGTTGGAGCATACCTCATCATGATAAAAGACCATGTAAGAAAAACCCATGCCCAATGTTTTTCTGAAGTAGCGCTGAAGATGTCAAAACCTTTTCTTATCAGATGCAGAACAAGTTCCCCCCCTCTTTCTGCTTTTATTCTGTATAGTGTTGGAAGTCTCAGCTAGAGCATCAAGAAAGAAGAAACAGCCGGGTGTGGTGGATATGCCTTTAATCACAGCACTCAGGAGGCAGAAGCAGGGAGATTTCTGGGAGGTTGAAGCTAGCCTGGTCTACATAGTGAGTTCCAAGTCAGACAGGACTACATAGTAAGACCCTTTGTAACTGGGGGTTTCTCTCCTACCCTCCAGTTCCCAGATAACCACTCTGGGGCTAAACATTAATTACAAACTGTTTGGCCAATGGCTCAGACTTCTTATTGTCTAGCTCTATATATAAATTATTATTTCTAATAATCTTCATATTGCCATGTGCCCCATGACTTACCAAACTATCCCTCTTAACAGATGGCACGATTCTATACTTTAAAGACCCCACAGACTCATCAGAAAACATTTAGATCTAATAAAAACTTTCAATAATATTAAATGATCCAAAATCAAGATACAGAAAATAGTGTGTGTGTGTGTGTGTGTGTGTGTTGAACTTTCTGAGAGAAAAAATTAGAAAAAAATCAGATTGGCATTAGTTTAAAAAAAAAAACTGATGTCAAACCCAATCAGGTGAAAATTCTACGGTGGAAATAACGTACCCCTGCAACCAAAGGTCACTTCCTCAATCAGCCCACATCAGTTTTCTTTTGCAGGAAAGGGGAGCTAAACTCACCACTGGACAATGTGCAGAGAGTGGCAGATTTTGGAAACACTCAGTCCTAAATGGGCTTTCTCCATCACAGCCCTCCCTTCAGGGCTCAAGGATCCAGAAAGAAAGATTCTTAGAATCAGATGTGGTGGATGACACTAAAGAAGCAGTGTTTTCCCGAGGCAGCAGGACTGGTGCTCTATGAACTCATGGAGACTGCAGTAGCATAAACAAGACCTGCACAGGTTCAAGCTAGTTGGGATCCCAGCAGAGATGGATGAAGTGATGGACACAAAGTCCCACCACCACCACTAGCCAAGATGGTATCTTCTATTGATACCTGCTCACCTGCTAGCAAAGGGAGAACCAGTTTTCTCCAACGGTCTCAGTGGGATACCAACCACGCTCCAGGGCAGACCCTATTTCCAAAAGGAGTTGACCAGCAAGCACACAATGACTCAATAGTAATCTCGTCTTTTTTTTTTTTCTTATTGGTCTTTTATTTGTTTTGATTTTGCTTTTTGTGTGCAGGGACTATGTTTGGTTTTGGTATGAGTTTCTAGCTTTTTGTTGTTGTTATTATTTTTAAAGAGAGAGGAACTAAAACATAAAGTTGGGTTGGTAGGGAAGTAGGGAGGATATAGGAGTTGGGGTGGATTGAAAATTACCAAAATATCCTGTTATGAACATTTTTATCAAAAAAAATAAAAACAGAAGAAAGGAAGAACTGAGACTTGTGAGTAAATCGATCTTGAGCTTTTCTAGACAGTTCTTCCATCTCCTGAGCTCACTTCCTCCATTCCTAGATTTACGTTGTGTAAGTTCTCTGTCTCTCATCGCCTCCTCTTTCCTTCCCTCTCCTCCTCATCCTTCTTCATCTTCCTTTCTCTTTCCTCCTCCCTCTCCATCTCCCTCCATCTCTTTCTGCTTCTCTGTCTGTCTCTCTCTTACACACACATACCTTCTTTCTACCTCACTGCCTGAAAGTCATGGGGCTCATCTTGCCTGTCTTTCAAATGCTGGGATTGTACGCATCAGCCACCACACCTCGTGTCATACACCATCTTTAAAAGTGAACATCTCGTTTTTCAATAAATTAAATAACCAAAATCGTATTTCGGGAGAATCATTGGAGCATAAGGATGGAGCTAGTACAAATACTGAAGTTCTCTTACACTTGATATCAACTAATTCTGAAATATTAACTGTCTAATGAGTTAACTGTCACAGGATCGTTATGCAAATGAGATAACAAGGAAAATGCCTAATTTGACTCTTTGGGTTAAGGTGCTCAATAGGGCACTGATATTATGTACAATCACTTAGGCCTTGTGAACTCTAGAGACTTGTCAAAAAATATTAATTAAGTGCTTAACACAAAGCCAAAATCTTAGATAGTCAAGCCATAATCTCGGACACAAGTCAGAATCTCAGATACTCAAGAGGTTGAGGCAGGGGGATTGAGCAGTCATGGCCTGTATGGGAAACTTACTGGGACTCTGTATCAAAATAAAAAACTAACACCAGGCTGGAGATGTAGAGCTCAGGGGTGGAGTGTCCCAGTTCAGCCCCAGTACTGACCAAACAAGAGATGGAAATGACATTTGCTGGATTTACACGCCTTCTTGGAGCTACCACAGAATGATGCATGAAACACACTGTGCAATTGTCCGAGCTGTACCTGTGTGGAACTGTCAGACTTTTAAATCGGCAGTCCCTTCACTTACATGCAGTGTAAATGGACTGCGAGAAATGGAAGGCTGTGAACCGAAGGTGGCCATTGTTATAAAGGTAACAGACAATGCCCAGTTGACCACTAACTAACTATCTTGCTGATCATCGGTGATTCTTTTCATACCTCAATTTCTCTCCTGGAAAAATGAGGATAATGATAGGACTCACCCTCCAGACACACTGTGAGAATCTGAGAGGTTTATAATATGTATAAAAACTCAGAATGGTTTTTAGCACAAAGTTTTCGAATTTTAAGGGATCCTTACTGGGGGTTTACACAAGATACATATCTTAGGGACGTTCCTTTACACCCGCATATTACATGTCAAACTGTCTGCCCTGACTAGAAGTTTCAGTAATGTCCCTCACACTCCATTGCTCTTCTATTCAGGTCGCAGGCAACACTGTACTTAACGCAAAATAAACATAACCAACAAATAAACGTTTTCAGAAAGCTTACACAGCTCTTGGGTTCATGATGCAGAAGGCTTCTGAGCAGCGGCATCTCGCGGGATCGTCGTATGCTATTCCCAGACTGAGACCCAGCATCTGGGTGACGACGACCGAAAAGGCCTCCAAAGTCATGTTCTTGGGGTACTAAGGCAACAAAGGGGTTCCAAAAGAGAGGGCGCTGTTGAATCCAGGTTGGAACCCTTGGGTCTTGTATCAAACGCTTCAGCGTAATGAACGTGATTCACGGATGGGTGAACACCCGGAGTTGCTCTTGGGCAATATACAAGCAGCCTGGCAATATGAAGTTCTGTTCGTTCTCCGGTTTTCAACTCAGTTCTCTCCCACTGTTCTGTTTATTTCTAATCTATCTCCGACTTAATTACAAAGGGATCATAAATTTTTATATAAACTATTTACATCCCTCCACTTCAAGACTTTCATGGCTTTCCAAAATGCCTCGTTCTTTGAGTATGTCTCCGCGGCGATTCCCGCCTCCCCCAATGCCCTCCCTCAGCTCTCCAGTCCTAGGTTCTCATCTAGGCCTGGCCTACAGACTTGAGAGCAATGGTTACTCCCCCATCACTTCAGAAACCACACCTCACATCCTTCTCAAGGAACGAATAAGAACATACCATTGTGATTCCGGCAGAGTAGCGGGTCACGCACATCTTTCCCGGATACGTCGCTCCCATGTAATTTGGGTACTCGTTGTAGCTAAATATATAAACATGTGTTTGTAATTAATCCCAGGGAACAACCTAGCTGTGAGAATTCTTGAAAATTTAAGGCCCTAATTTAGGAAAATCCTACTCTGAAGCAAGTCGAGGCTCAATGGTTAAAAATGTCCTTATTGTTGGAAATTTGGAAGATTCTCAACTAAACTGGACTAAACGCTCTCCATCTCGGCTGGCCTTGCTGCTCTCCTCACCTTTGGTCTGAGGTGAGCCAAGCCTCTGCTCCGAGGTTTGCAACAAGCACTTTTTCTCCAGTGGCAACAACAAAACTTGCTGCATAGGACAAAAAAAAAAAAGTGTCACTTTTTGGGAGAGAGTGTGACAGTGCCTTAGGAGAATGATGTTTTATTTCTGAGCTCACCCTTCTCGCCCAGCTTTGAGAAAGAAGGAACGTGACATCAGTGAACCCACTCTCCCATCTCACCAAAGTTAATGCACACGGTGACATCCACAAGATGGCTGAGGCGTGGTGCTTGGGGCATTTCACCCCACAGAAAAGCGGGAAGATGAAGGGGGTTGGGGAGAACCGGCAGCTATTCTGCTAACGTGCCTACGGCTAGGAATGCTGTGAAGACATGGCAGAGACTCTGTGGGACAGAGACAAAATATAGGCTTTATGAAAGCCTATAGTCTCACGCCTCTTCAATCGAGATCAGCTGTGAGCCACAAAGGGCTTCGTTCAACTGGTCAAAGCACGCATCCCAGCACACACGCACACACCCATACACACACACACACACACACACACACACACACACACAAACTCGCTTAAAGCATGGGAAGATTAAGGCAGTGGGTGAACATACATGCAAGCATGTACAGACATGTAGGTGTCTGTGGAGGTCAGAGGTCAACGGTCAACTCTCAGGAGCTTGCCATCTTTTTTTTTTTTGAGACAAAGACCTGAGGCTGGCTGATTAGGCTCAGCACGCTGACCAAAAAGCCCTCTTCAATACTGTCCCTGCCTTTCTGGCACTGAGTTTACAAGTGCCACCAAGCTTGGCTTTTCACATGGGCTAAAACTCAGGTCCTCTAGCCTGCACGGCCAGCACTTTGCCTATGTTGTGCCGCAATTTCTTAAGGCTGGACTCCCCTGCCAAGAGTGGCCAGAAGTCCAAAGGATTCTTAATTGTACATTCCTGAGGTATATAGGTCAAGTCAAACTATCCGAAGTACAAGGCAAAAAGGGAGGGAGGGAGACGGGGTGAGAGGAAGAGAGAGAGAGAATGGTTTTAAAGGCAGAGAAAATGTCAGTTTACATATAAAGGAATCTATCACACCAATGTCCGCCTTCTCATCAGAAATAATACCAGCAGGTCAAGTCAGAAGAGGTAGTGAGAGAAAATGGCCATTAACGCTGTGCCCCCAAAACCTGACCTACGGAAATAAAGACAAGGGGTTCCTAAGGCAAACACAGCCTGAGGCATTTCACCATACCAAACTGGTTGGACAGGAACTGCTCAAGGGTGTCCTGCTCCAGAAGGGGAAGGATGATAGTCAAAACCGTCACAAAGCTCACAGGTACAGAGCTCAGAGGGGCAGATGGGGACCGACCCAACCCGTGCCTGTCTCCACAAACTCAGGCTTTGGTCCCACCCCTGCACCATCTCCACACTCACAGGCTTGGCCTTACTCTAGATGCTCCTGCACTGGCACACCGGTAAGCAGGCTAGACTCTCTCATCAGACACATTACCAAGGAAATAAGTCCATATAGCCAGTGTTTGAGCCAAAGTGTTTACGCTGGCTTGTTTATTTGCTATGGAGTGTGTGTGTGTGTGTGTGTGTGTGTATTCATTATATATTATCGAATATATAATTTATAAAACTTTACAAATTCTATAGGGTTGCCCTTTAACTCTGTTGAGTGTTTCCTATGCAGAAGCTTATTAGTTCTGTGTAATCCCATTGACTTTGTTTCCAAGGCTGGGGTTTATTTATAGAAAGGGTCTCATGTAGCCCAGGCTGGTTTTGGACTCCCTATATACCTGAGGATGATCCTGAACTTCCAACATCCCCCACCTCTCTCTCCCTGTCTCTCTCAAGTACTGGGAATACGGCACACACCAGCACATCAGTTTTGTAGCGTTGAGGACTGCCAGCCTTACCAATGCTAAGCAAGTGTTCTACAACTAAGTCCTATAATCTTCTGACGTTTCATCAGAAACAAAATCTCTACCTCTGAGCAACATCACTGAGCTTCTCCCCACGTTTCTTACAGTTCTTTCATGGCTTCTCTATCTTAGTCAGGGCTACTGCTGCTGTTAGGAAACATCATGATCAAAAGCAAACAGAAAGGGTTGGTTTGCCTTACACTTCCACGGCGATGCTGTTTATCATCGAAGGGAGTCCATGCAGGAACTCAGATGGAAGGAACCTGGAGGCAGAAGCTGAAGCAAAGGCCAGAGAAGAAGGGTGCTGCTTACCCTTACTGGCTTGCTTTTCATGCCTTGCTCAATCTGCTTTCTTACAGAACCCAGGACCACTAACCTATGGGTGGCACCACCCACAATGGGCTGGGCCGTCTCATGCCACTTAAGAAAATACCTAACGGGCCTGCCTCACAGCCAGATCTTATGAAGGCATTTTCTCAGTTGAGGCTCTACCCCTCAGATGGGGTAGCTTGTGTCGTAAAATTAGCCACTACATTCTGATGTCATGTTTAAGTACTTCTCAAAGAATATTTTTAACTACGTGTATACACGTGGTGGGGGGTGCCCACATGAGTGCAGGTCAGAAGTCAGAGCCTTTGGATCCCCTGGAGTCACCAGGCATTGGTGCTAGCACGGGAAGCCAGTCACCTGGAAAAGCAGTTAAGTTCTATTAACTGCTGCAGCACCTCTGCAGCACCACATTTAAATGTTTGCTGTTACCTGAGTTTGTTTTCCATACAGTAAGATAGAACAGCCTCATTTCATTACTGGGAATATGGACATTTAGTTTTCTAATGCCTTCCTCACGGTACTTGTGAAGGGGGAAATGTAGGACCCAGCCACATCGAGCTCAATAGAGGCCTGAGTCTCAGTAGTTTACCCTGGTTCCAAGAAAGACCACAAACTGAAACCACCCAGGCACCACCCTGGAACAGACCATCCCAAGGAAATTCCTAACATTCCAACCCGCTGTAGATAGGATCACCGGCCAACACACACCCACCGCTATTCACCAGGATACCTATAGACAGGTGTCAGTCAATCAGGGGTCCTGAACCTTAGAAATCCCTCACCCCTAACTTTGCTACTATAAAAACTGAACCCCAGCCTGGCGATGGTGGTGCATGCCTTTAATCCCAGCACTCGGGAGGCAGAGGCAGGCAGATCTTTGTGAGTTCGAGACCAGCCTGGTCTACAAGAGCTA
>JAQHUG010000471.1:875708-904969 GCA_028555095.1 Dicrostonyx torquatus | reverse complement strand
CCTTTAGCTTTGTTCATTTTAATTCCAAATTGCCCTGGTTATTTTAGAGTTGCATATATCCTAGAAAAAAAAATTCCTACAGAAAACACAGCTTGTGTCTTAGATTGCTTTGACTTTGTTGTCGTCGTCTTTGGGGTTTGTTTTTGTTTTGTTTTGTCTGTCATGATTTTGGTTTAGTGATGCACTTGCTTGGTTTGGTCTGTGAGTTTGGAATAGCTCTGAACTCACGGAGTAGCTCGTGATAACTCTGAATTCCTCCCTTTGCCTTCGCGGATGACCCTGAACCTGCCTCTGTCCCCCAAGCAGGATGACAGGCACACACTGCCACAGCTGGTCAGAGTTCTGATCCCATGAACAGGACCTTCTTATTTCTTTTCAGATAGCCCATTATTGGCGTGTATATAATTATTTTTGTATCCTGCCACTTGGTGAATTTATTTACGGGTAATGACAGGGGTGGTTGTTGCTGGTTTTCTTGTTGCTTTATGGATCCTTTATGGATAGATATAGAGATAGAGGTGTGGAAGAGAGCCTAGAGAGGGGGACAGAGAGAGAGAGATAGAAATGACAGAGAGAGGAAGAGATAGAGGAGAGAGAGAGACGGGGGGGGGCAGATAATGTCCTTTACCTATAGGAACAATGTGATATCATCTTCCCAGTTCAGTGTTCATGTTCTTTCTTTTGCTGAACTCTTCTGGCTGACCCTTTCAGCGCGATGTTGAACAGAGGTGATGAGGTGGCCATATTCTTGATCTTAGGAGAAACCCTTTTAACTTTCACCATCGAGTATGGTGTCGGCTTTGGGTTTGTTATATATAGACTTTATTACATTGAGGTACATCCCTTCTCTACTTAATTTGTTGAGAATATTAAAAAAAAATGATATCAAAATCCAATTGCTTTCTCCCATATTCTACTGTTGAATTAACTGCCAACTGGGCTTTTCCCCTGGGCTGTCCCTTAAGCAGTTCACAGCCAGGAGGGAACCTGTGCTTCTGGCCAAGGTCGGCCTGCCCCTGCCCTCTGCTCTGATTGGTCCTTCTAGTTCTACCAATTTAAATCTGTATAGACTGGTCTTTCAAAGTCTCTATTGTTCTTGGCTCCTAAACCTCATTCACCAAGATCACTTGAGTTATTGGGGACAACATTTCATGACTACAAAACACAACCTTTCGAGACAAGAGACAATTCCTACGAGAGTTCTATCACTGCTCTTATACGCCACTGCTGTGACAAGTGAACCATTTCAATGACATAAAATGAAATGCCAAGCTAAAGAATAAAAGAAAAATCACCTTTTCTGGAGGTGCACAGTGTACGGCTTCTTGTTGATTGGAATAATGTAGGATATCTTCTCCTAGAGAGACCAGAAGAACGGGGTGAGGACAAATTCCAATGAGAAGCAAACAGCAACTCAGAATCAACCAATCCCTCCCAAAAAATGTTTCAAACAATTCGTCACACACTGCCTGTGTTTAAAAAAAATGACAATGAAATATTGTAAATATTTACCTTTTTATGTAACCCATTCACCGACACAAAAGTCGCTTTTGACTTATGCAGGATTAGAACGCCACATCGCTAAATCCTAAACACCTATGAAAGAAGAGCCTGCGCGGCCCACAGTCTCTTCCTTGCACCACAAAGATGGATGCGCCCCATCTGTTCCCTCCATAGTTGTGGGATAAATTATTTCCCAAACAGAAGCAGAATAATGTGGGGATTCTGGTTCCAGCAACAGCTCTTCACTGCAGTCTCAGGGCATGGCCGGGCACACACTCCCTTCATTGGCAGAGTAAATGGAGTCATGCCCCAGGGCACGCATCAGGGTTCAGCCAACCTGCTGAGCAATACGTCAAATTTATGTTTAAGTTTCTAGCAGCAGGCAAATGCCTACTTTTGATGACTGAGAAATTCNCCCCCACCCCCAGCCATACAATTATTTTTGCTGCTACTCCATAACTATAATTTTGCTACCTTTATGAATCATAATATAAGCATCTGTGTTTTCTGATGCTCTTATGTGACTGACCCCTGTCACAAGGTTGGTCATCCTCAAAGGGGTCATGACCCACAGGTTGAGAATCACCATCCCAGAGTGCCACTTAACAGCTGACTGTGGAGGCACCACATTTGATATACCCAAAAGAGTTGTAGTAGCCTCCTCTGGATGCCTAGATAGTAAATCCTGCAAACAAGATAAACACTGCCGAGACGGCTTCCGGAAGAGAAAATCATCTCCTCGCAGTTTGGGAGGCTGGAGGCCCCAGTAGGAGGCAGCAGAGTTGGGTTTCTGGGGCCTCTGCTCCTCCTCCTATCCTCCTACGACTCTTGCTTTGCACGCATGCTCCAGGGTAATCTCCACCTCCTCTTAGAAGCTGTGATGGTTAGGGTCTGGTTTTCGGTTGTTCTATTTGTTTTGTTGCTGTTGTTTTGTCCACTTGATACCAGCTCGTGTCATCTGGGAAGACGGGACCTCAATGGAGAAAATATCTCCTTCAGACTAACCTGTAGGCAAATCAAATATGAGAGGCATTTTCTTGATTAATAATTAATGTGGGGCCACTATTGGACAGCGCCAGCCCTGCTCAGGTGCTCTTGGGTTAGATGAGAAAGCAGGCTGATGCCTTTAATCCCAGTCACTCAAGAGGCAGGGATGGGGGTTTGATGCCAGCCTGGTCTATATAATAAGTTCCAGGCCATCCATAGCTACATACCAAAACTCTGTCTTAAGCAAACACAAAAATCAAGCAGGCTGATTAAACCAGGAAGGACAATCCGGAAAGCAGCATTCTCCCTTGATTCTATGCCACTTCCTGTCTCGGGAATCCTGACCTGGATCCTTCCCTGGCTTCCCCACACATGATGGACCAGGACCTGTGAGATGCAATGAG
Organism: Dicrostonyx torquatus; assembly: GCA_028555095.1. NCBI lineage: Eukaryota > Metazoa > Chordata > Mammalia > Rodentia > Cricetidae > Dicrostonyx > Dicrostonyx torquatus. The sequence continues at coordinate 902,075 of JAQHUG010000471.1, read as the reverse complement.
CTCTTCTTCCCAAGTATTCACCACAGCCATAGGCAGCAGGTAAGATACAAGCAAACGCAGACTTTGGTCTAAGATCTCTATCTTATGACCTCATTCAGCTTCAAGTACATCCCTGAGGGCACTGTCTCCCGACATGGTCACAGTGAGGGATAGAGATTCCACATATCAAGTTTAAGGGAGCACAATTTAGTCCTTAACAAAGGCCTTAGATACAAAACCAACCACAAGACCTTAAAGGGAAATGTAACAAACGTACGTCATCAAAACTGTGTTTGCATTTTAAATATTTTGAAAAAAAAAGTAAAAAGGTAAGCCATAAATTGGGGCAAGAATATTACAACTCATACATCAGACAAAGGACTGGAGAAGAATATACAGTGTATCCAAAAGTAAATAAATGCAGAATTAAAGCGAATGAATGAGTCGAAGCAACATCTGAATGAAAGCTGCATCGATAGCTAATGGCCCCCTCCCCGGAAGATGGCAGACATTTAGAGGAAAGCACGAATGAGAACCGTAGCAGTTCCTCCCCACACCCTATGCCACGTCAAATGCTCCTTGTCACATGGAAAACCTGGAAGGCTCACAATACTATTTGTGTGAAGTAGAAATTGATGTGGAAACAGATGCTGTGGGAAATGGCATGGTAGCTTCTAAATATGTTAAGCATAAACTTAGCTATTTTACTGCTAAGAGTCTAAGCAAAAGGTAGGAAATACCTGTGCACCCATGGATATTCAAAAACAGTTTTCCACAAAAGCCAGCCACTGGGCATGAGCCAAAAATGCCTATCAACTGGGTAATGGATAAATATGGTACTCTGTGTTGATTTTAAGAAAGTGATGCCCTGGTAACCGTTACAAACAGATAGATCTAATTCAAATAAGTGTGATCATCAATGGTTGCTGAGGTCTGGGGATAGAAAGAGAGGAGGACCACAGCTGGGCAAAGGGGAACTAGGGAGGACGAGAGAAACATTCTACAATGGAATGCGCCATGCTTGCAAGCTGCATATTCGCAATTAAGAAGCTCATCAGCATGGCTGAATTCTCCAGCATGAAAACTGCGCTTCAGGAAACTTCAGTGTAACCACACGTGTTGCTCTCCTACCCTGTGGAACCTAGCTCACATATATGATATGACCGTAGAGGGGGGGTATTGGGGGAAGAAGTAGAAGAGTGGGAAAGGGAAGAGGCAGGAGCGGAAATGGATAGCCTTGTACATCAGTTTATGCTAAATTAATACATGCTAACTACTGTATGCTAATTAAAAGATTTTAAAGGATTGATCACCTGCTGGCGAGATGCCTCAGCCGGTAAGACGCCTGCCTTGCAAGCATGAAGGCTTGAGTTTGGTCCCCAGAACACACATTTTTTAAAAAAGACAGTTGTGCTTGGCACATGCTTACATTCCCAGTGCTGGGAAAGTGAAGACAGATTCCCTAGGGCTCACTGGCCAGCTCCAGGTCACTGGGGCATCCTGTCTCACAAAAGCTGGACAGCTCCCAAGGAACCATACCAGAAATCGACTCCAAAGCACACACATGTTCGTGCATACATACACACACACACATGTCCACACTCAGATACTCAGAGATTTATTACCTATAAAGCAGGTACATTTAAAATTTTAAAACTCTTAAAACACTTAACATATCAAAATACCAATTCCAAAAATCCGTGAACAAAATGAATTATTTTGCTTTCTAAAACATTAACAAACAATTCTCTTACGTGAGAACTTTGGGTACAGAGATGAAGCATCCGGAAAAGAAAAACAAAATCAGAATATTATTCTCCTCCTGGACCTCCAGACATCTCCTTAATATCAAACGAAACACTTTTCTCTGTTATTTTGTATATGTGAACAGCTAAAAATACTAAGACGACTTGACAAACTTTTTAGCATTCCATTCTAATTTTTATGTTTGCTTTTACCATAAGAACTTTGTATTCCTTATCAGTAGTCATAGTAGATACATACATAATAGTATCATGCAGTTTATGTGTTCCATAGCTATGTTACACAAATAAAATTCTATATAGCAATTTATGTAGTGAATTGATGCTTCTTACTTCTGAGCTTGTACTGTCTTCAATTTTCTCTGGAAATATGATTTGTAGAAACGAACTTTGAGAATCTGAAGAGAGAAAAACATAGTTAGTAACCCTGCCTTTAATTTGACTAGGTATTCAGTTTCTTTCATAAGCTTTACTTAGCCAACGTGAGTGGCTCATCAGTGTGTGCTGCTTCGAAAATTCTAGTGCTGACCTCATGAGCACAGCTCCTGAAACTGGAATTAGGCCCTTGTGCAAACTTGATAGACTAACTCGGGAAGTGTTTCACATGTAAAATGCTGAAAACATTTAATTTAGAAAACAGACAAAATGGTCATGAAAGACAAAAGAAGGTATTCGACTTACTCAGAACATGTTCAAGACACATAGACACAAAAAGAAAAAAAAAGAATAAAGAGATAATTGAAGAAAACTTTGCTGAAAAAACTATAGGCTGTGCATAGCCTGTTGGGAATAATACACAGGTATGAATCAAAGGTGAGCCATGGTCCTCATGACATTGCTGAGCTTTTGAAATCAAGGATCGAGCAGGAGTTTAAGTAGAAAGGAATCACACATCATTGTTCTGGTTAGTTTTGTCAACTCTGCACAAGCTAGGTCTTCTAGGAAGAGGAAGCTCCAATGAAAAACGAGCCCTTAAGATGGACCCATAGGCAAGTCTGTGAGCCCTTTTCTTGATTAACACTTGATGTCAGCGGGCCAAACCCACCGTGAGAAGTGCCGCTTCTGGGGAGTTGGTACTGAGTTGCTCATAAGCAAGCTAAACGAGCTATGAGGGCAAGTCAGTACACAGCTCTCCTCCAGGGCCTCGGCTTCAGGGCCAGCCTCTGGGTTCCTACCACAGCTTCCATTGTGATGGACTGTGACGTGAAATCATAAGATACAGTCAATCTTTTCCCATCACAGCACTGGGAAACAAACTGTGTCAGGCTTAAGGGGAGAAGTACAACCTGACTCAGGTATCCAATATTACCACAGTCCATTTAAATTAATGAATTGAAATCTCAAGAAATTGATACTAAATAACACTGTCATTCCACTACCAAAGAAAGACAGATATTTATAAATTCTCCCAAGAATCCTCATGCACCTGTCAAAAAAGACAAATTTCTCCCAATAACTGTATCTATGCTGTGCTGCAAAGTCTAGAAGTACGAGCTAACTAAACTCAAACAGAGAGTAAAGGCCACACCACAATTGTGGAAACCACAGTGGCGTGATGGATGCAATATTAAATTATGCGATAATGGACATATAACAGCATGCACCACCATCAGGAAGTGTGGCATAGAAAGAAGAGTAGGTAAGCATCTACTGTAGATAATGGTCAAACATGTGAGTTTGGGGGTACAGGAAAGCTGAAGCTAAAATGACTTCACTCCGCATCCAGCCAAATCTTGCATGTTCTTCACCAGGGTAAATCTGGGTGAGTACACCTAATCCTCTCCTCCACACATCCTCCTCAGTCACCCAGATAAAGGCAGGATTCCACATTCTGTGGCCTGGCCTCATCTGGCCACTCCTGCTAGCATGGTCCTCCAGGGCCCAGGCTCCATCCAAGATACGCTCTGCCAACGCTCAACCTACGGGTCCCTTGTGCCATATAACAACTTCTCTGCTCATCGGATCCTGCACACCTTGTATCATGATCTAGCCCAGTGAGTCTTCTCTGATCCTCCACTCCACACTCCTCCCCCAGCTACATATGCAGGAAACATACTTTGTTCATATTCTGGTTTTATTTAAATTCTATTTGTGGGGGTGGGGGTGGAGACAGAATTCACAGAAGTGCAAGGGTCACCAATTCAGAGTGAAAAACAAGAATCTTTAAATCAAGTGTAAGAAGAGAACTAACATCTGAGGTTGTTGTCCTCTGACCTCTGTATCATGTACACACACACGACATAGACACAAATAAAAAGGTAAAAAATAAAGCGCATCTGATAAAAGATTATTAACCAAAACATACAAAGAAAAGGTATTTTTAAAGGTAATAGTAGCACACAACCCAAATTTTAAAATGGGCAGATGACCTGCAAAGACCCCTCTCAAAAGAGAAGAAAGAGCGAGTGAGCCTCTGAGAAGATATCAACAGCAGGGCCGAAGAGACGTGAGGCTCAGCGCCAAACATCAAGACTTCGACAGCATGTGCCAATAGGAAATTGAAAGTTAGAGCAATGAGACACCACTATATCCTCTTACCATCGCAATGACACCAGGTGACTGTCCAAAGGGAAGGAAATTTACGTTCACATAAAACCTAACAGGTGTGTAGACAGCAGCTGTCTTCGCCCCTGTTAAAACTCGGAAGCCCCTGAGATGTCTTTTCAGTAGGCAAATGGATAAACTATGGTTGATACAGACAATGGAATGGGTATTTTTTGACACATCAAAGACATAAGCTATCGAGCCACAGAGAGACATCAAGGAATCTTAATTACATGCTTTGGATGGAGATAAATCTGTCTACAAGGCTACATCATGTATGATTGATTCCAAGTACACAACCTCCTGGAGAAGGCAGAGAAAGGCTAAGGGATAGTGGGAAGGAGGAGGAATAGGAGCATGGAGGACTGTTGGGTCAGTGAAGCTGATCCCGCAGTGATGGGCATCTGTGTGCAAACCACAGAAAATACAGGACCCGAGTGCAAGCAGGATCATCGGCTAGAACAAAAGCATCCTTGAAGACCACATGCTGACCCCTGTGGGAGCACGGAGAGCAGGCGCTATATCCAAACACTATTTTCTGCTCAGTTTTGCTGTGAGTCTCAAAGTGCCCTAAAAAGTGAAGTTTAACAAGTTTTCTATTTAAAAAAAAAAAACTGTCTGAGGGGCCAGAGAGGTGGCTCAGAGGTTAAGCGCACTGACAATTCTTCCAGAAGACTTGGGTTAGATTCCCAGAACCCACATGGCGGAGCACAGCTGCCTGTAACTCCAGTCCTATGGAATCCTTTCTGACTCACCCTCTCCTGACCTCCAAGGGCACCAGGCCCACAACAGATACACAGACTTACATGCAGGCAAAACACACATACATACATGTAAAGTTAAAATTTTTAAAAAAAAATCTTGCCAGGCGGTGGTGGCACACGCCTTTAATCCCAGCACTCAGGAGGCAGAGGCAGGCGGATCTCTGTGAGTTCGAGACCAGCCTGGTCTACAAGAGCTAGTTCCAGGACAGGCTCCAAAGCCACAGAGAAACCCTGTCTCGAAAATCAAAAAAAAAAAAAAATCTTTTAAAAGCTCTTGATAAATTTTTGTACTTCCCAGTTCTAAAAATTAAAGATACTACATTAAAATACACATGCATAAAAATCAAACTTCAATATTGAATTTCCTGAAGCAAAGCTTGCTGGTATAAGTCCATATAAATATAATACACACATATTAAATAAAATACACAAAATACATATCAAATAAAATACACAATTAAATAAAAAGATGAGAGAGTTTTTGGGGGGTTGGGGGTGGACTAGAGGGAGGAAAGGGAAAAGAGTTGATGATGATATATTTTAATTAAAAAAAGAAAGAACAGTAAAGCTTGCTGGTATGTTTTTCGATTCTGTATTACGACTATTCTTTTTCCCTTGGCCCAATTCTGGTGCAGCAGGCAGAGAGCCTGTGAGTATCTGAGAGGGCTACAAAGGTACCTCAAGTTAAACATGCAGCAGGAGACTGGAAGCAGCAGGCGTACAACCTAGGTGTCTCCTGTCGAAGCAGGTGGAAAAGCAAAGCTAGGCCAACTTTCTATCCTCCCCCTGGAGAACGGGTCTTAGTTTGGTTTGGGTTTTTCCAGACGATTCTTGTTTTTGAAGTATGTTAACATGTAAAAGGTACAGCCCTGTTGTCTTAAAGGTTACTGTACATTCTTCTTAAGTTACTATTTTAATTTCTAATAAACAGGAAGAGAACACTCATCAGAACCGGACCGTGCGAGTGGGTACCCCGCCCTCACGTTTCTACTCCCCCACAACTGTGAGGAATACATGGCCCGGAAGCAGAAGACGCCCTCCACAGATTCTGCAGGAAAACTGGCCACATCTCAGAGCTAGAGACAAGCGCTGGACTCACATTTGAACATCACAACCTGTCAAGCTGCTCTGAGTATCTAAACCACCCTCCTTGATCTCAAAACTCAGCCAGAATTATGGCCCTGCCCAGCCCCCGTAGGTACCGCTACAGAGTCCCTCTGCGCTTGCAGTTTTGGGGCTTACTGACTTTTCGGTCGTCTTTCCAGATGAATTATCATGGCAAGCACATCGTCTTTGGAAGGTGGGTTTTGGAGTTTTAAGTGGGGTTCCAGAAGCTGTTGGGGTGTTTTGGGGGGGATACACTTTTTGAGCTATATGACGTGCACGTAAAACCTACAAGTATCCCCCAAACCCAGGGTGCCAGCCCCATGGAGCGCTCACCAGGTCCTGATGCCAGCACGCTCCCAAGCATGGCCAACAGAAGCAGCAGTGGGCACAGCATGGCACCCAGCATGGCGCCTCCTGGAGCATTCAGGCAGTTGCAAAGCCGTTTGCATGGGCCCAGGTACGTGGGGCGCGTGCCTGGGGCCTCCCTGGGCCACGTCCTTGGGTCCTTGGAGCGTAACCACCCCACCCCGCCTCCATCTCTCACACTGGTCCCTGCGACTGCAAAACCCTCACATATGCAGTTTGTGAAGCCACACCCGGCCCAAAAAACACAGCATAATATGTATGTATTCTTTCTGAGGTTAAACTAAGATTTATTTTTAAGATGTGTGGGGAAATTTTTCAAGAAAGAGTAAAATGATTTTCTCATTCTGGGTCCATTCTTCCACGAGCACACTGCTTCTTGGACCCGCCACCAGGCTTTCTTCCAACCTGGCTCTCCACTGCACTTTGGCTAAAATTCATGTGACTTCGTCCTTTTTAGAAACTTACCAGTGCAATTAATTAATGTAGCAATGGCAGATCCCTGATACCCTACAGCGCCTACATTTCAGCAGCCCACGTCCTACCGGAAACCTCGGAGCTACAGCCATGCGCTTCTCAAGTCAGACTCCTGTCAGTCACTTCCTCCGTCCTCAGGGGTTCTGCCTTATTTCTCAGAAGGGCTGGCTCACTGGTGTTCATACATACCCAACTGTTAAAACTTTCTGTCTTCTACTGTGTTTTCCTTAAACACAGCCATTGCACATTTGGCAAAAACCAGAACACTTACACTGATAAGACTCCAAGTGGTTGTGTGCCTAGACAGTAGCAGGAAGACCAAAAAGGAATTTCAAGTATTTTATTTGTTGTAAATGTTTTTATTTTAATATGTATATATACACAAAGCAAAATATTATTTTAGAAAACTAATGAAATTCAGTTAATATACCTATTATTAAACTTTTTATGAAAAATCATGAAAAAATTTAAGTATTTAAAATTTTAGTGTCAATATCATTCCTTTCAAAGTACAAATTCAGTTTAATACAGCTGAGATAGTAACTCACAGATGTCATGATAACTTCTGTAGTTATCTAAGGAAACCATTTCTTCCTTCCTCTCTCCACCCTAATTTTTATGAAAACATTAGTCAGAAGAGACAAGATCCAGCACACCTTAGTAAATGTAAACATTCTAAATGACTCAGTATCAAGCTTTGAAATTCAGATTTGAGAGTTAAAGTGCTCGTGGATTCTCAAGTGGTTTTGAAACAACAGCTCAGCTGGCAAAAGGCATTCTCCATGCTTCTGTTCGATCGACATCCATCGGCATAGGGCTACTAAACACCTCGTACCATAAAGTGTACACTTCAGTTAAAGCAACACTACTGTAATGCTTTATCGTGATGTGGAGAGTTTAGTGTTGAATCGATTTCTACCATAGTCATTAGAGTTGCAAGATCATAAAAATGGAAGCCAGTAACTGATTTAGTGTTGAATTAATTTCTATCATAGCTATTATACTTCAAAGATCAATAAAAATGGAAGCCAGTAACTGAATAAACCATATTTCATACTTTCGACCTAGTAACTGTGATTCCTGTGTATTCTTCTTCGGGACAGCCGTTTATTTGTGGAGTAACAGACAGGAGTTTGGATAAATGGCTGTTAATTCATGCAAGATGAAAACATAGACATTATTGCAGCTGGTCAGCTTTCCTAGGTTAATACATGTTCAAATGTTCAACCAGAAATTATTAAGAAGAACTGACGTCACAAAGTCAGGGTTACATTTAAGCACATGACGACAAAGTACACCAGTACAGTTAAATGGAGAATCATCACAATCACATGTTCAAAATAACTTAATCCACATTAGGGGCATTAAAGTTGCAGATGACAAGGTGTTTTAAAGATGGCAATGCTAACTCTAAGTCTCCTGGAGTACCCCCGCGGTCCTGTATTTCTCAACTCTCCTCTCTGTTTCTGTGTTAATGAAGCGTATTTTCATTCACTCTTGGAAGAGAAAGGCTTTTCAAGAAAACATCAGGAAAAAACAAAGCATTTGCTCAGTTCCCTGAAGACGGTTGAGGAATAAGACCCTAACATCAGGTGAGGGAGCTGTATAACGGAGGTGCAGGAGCTGGCCGAGCAGGAACCAAATTTCCCTGAGATGATATTTTTGGCTGTGGTGGAGGTGGCCTGTGAGGAGGAAAAATAAGTTAGCAGGGTGCATGACCTGGATGACACAATGCTGGATTCAGGACAAGCTCACCACAACACCACCCTCAGCCTCTCTGAGCACAGGCAAGGGCACTTTCTGCTCTGTGCTCTGAGACCCATTTAAAACCGGGACCCAGTTTTAGTCTAGTCTAAGCTAGTCTAACTAGTCTAAAATGGGGAATCACTCACTACTTTGTGTGTGTGTGTGTGTGTGTGTGTGTGTGTGTGTGTGTGTGTGCTGGAGGACCAGAAGTCAAGGTCAAACGTTTTCTTTAGCTGCTCTCACCCTTTGACTCTGCAGCTCACCAATTGGCTAGGCAGTTGGCAGTGGGCTCCAGAGCATCTCCTGTCTCTGCTCACTCCCTTCCCCACTGCTGGGGTTGCAGACCGTAAACCTCAGCCCACATCTAAGTGGGTGCTGAGGACGTGAACATAGGTAATGCCTGGCAAGCACATTACCGCCTAAGCTATCTCCCCAGTGTCCGTCACTACTTTATGTTGATGTTATTCCACAATCAATGAGGTGTGAAGGTTCCAGTTTATGTTTTTAAAAAGAAAGCCTATGAAACTATCAAATCAAATTGTAAAAGACAAACGAGGACAGTATGTGGATGAAACACTCTGGTCATGTGGTGAAAATTTACAGCCACCCATGCTACAAGGGATGGCCTGTGCTTGTGCACATGAGGAAGGCACGGACTGAACTGGAGGAAGAAGACGGGAAGCTTCAAGGAGGTCATGGTGAGGGGTCTAGGAGGAGTTGGAGTGGAGAGGGAGTAGGCATGATCAAAATACACTGTACAGATATACAGAATTCTCTAAGAGTAAACAATTAAAATCAACTACATGCAGAAAAGAAAAAGCACTGGTCTTCAAGGTTTCTGTAGTTGACTTGAGGCAAAGGCTTGCTTCAATCATTAAAAATAAATAGATTTCTTCTCTAAGGTCCATGACTTCACTGGCTACGTTTCCAGTACCAGGCATGACTTCCTTCTTGTTGAGTGGCTCTTAAGTTCTTTTGCCACTTTGCTACACTAGCATAGTCCTTAACTACACTCTCTGTGTCCTGCTCTGGCCCTGGCCCCACAATCCCCTACATCCTTGGTCTTTTCCTTTCTGGTCTTTTCCTTTCCAAACGACGGCATCCTCCTGCTATCTCGCTTCTCCAGTTAGTCTCTGTGAGAAAGCAGCCACAACTACCTAGTCTTCTACCACTGATTATTTTAAAGGTCCTTGATTCTGAATTTTATACACACCAAAAGATTTAGAGAGTGGCAGTCTAGCTCAGTTTTATTTAAGATTTCTTTCTGACATTGCTCTAATATAAAAACACTCATATCTGACATTGTACTAATGCAACAATACTCATATCTGATGTTATACTAATGTAATAATATTCACATCTGATGTACTACGTAACAATATTTATATAAAAGTTCTTAGAAAACTTTCCCACAAACCATGTTCTATCCAAACTTGTTCCAAGGTAAATTACCTAACTACCTTGCCCTAAATCAACTTTAATGGGAAATTGCTAGGCACTGGCTCCTGAATGTGGTCAAGTCATCTACACCCATTCATTTCCTTCCATTCCAACCTTGATGGAAACTGCGGAGGCTGCTTGGCTGCATAGGTTGGTACTGGAAATCTGTTTGCATTCACAGGCTGAAAAGAAAAGAAAAGGCACAGTCACTGCCATAGTGTAGTCAGAAGTCTGCCTTAGGTAGAAGGGTTATTATGTATAAAAGTAATTAATATGCTTACCAGGCTATTTATAATGCTGATATTCAAAACTATTTTGGTTAAATGAGCAGGGGGTGAGGACCAATGGCAGAGAGCTTTTCTAGTATGCATAAACCTCCAAGTTTGATCTCCAGGAGGCAGATTGAAAATATATTTTCCTGTTCAACTCATCTTTACTGCTAAATGTTATACTTTCTTATTTTAAGGTTATATTTTCAAATTAAATATTACTAAGGTATAATAATATTGAATTAAATTAGCTAAATACTGCCAATACATTTTAAATAAAATGTTATGAAATTTTATTAGCAAGCATACACATTACCTAACTGGCACTGTGAAACCAATAAGGAAACATCAGACATGAACTATAGACCTAATAGACATCCAAATAACATTCTGTTATACAGAGGCAAATGCTGTGGGACAATGCTCTTGTACCCTGTAAAGATTTGTCAGTTGTATTGCTTTAATAAAACACTGACTGGCCAGTAGCCAGGCAGGAAGTATAGGTGGGGAGACCAGGCAGGAAGTATAGATGGGGCAACGAGAACAGGAGAATTCTGGGAAGAGGAAAGAAGCAGTCTGCAGTCGTCATCCAGACACAGAGGAAGATGAGAATGCCTTGTTGACCAAAGGAACCAAGCCACATGACTAACACAGACAAGAATTATGGGTTACTGTAGGATGTAAGAGTAATAAGAAGCCTGAGCTAATAGGTCAAACAGTTTATGATTAGTGTAGGCCTCTGTGTGTTTCTTTGGGATCAGGTGGGACAGAAGCCTCTGTCAACAGGCAAATACTCATTGTTCTCTAGTGCACTGAGCATCCTGCATGAGAGAGCATTTGCTCAGCCACAAAACAAGTCTGAAGAAAAATAAGAATACTGAAACCATATCGAGTGTCCCAACCACAATGGTATGGCTAAAATAAATATGAGGAATTTTAGAAAATTCTAAGTTACATAAAAATTAAACATTATGTTTCTGAACAATCATCGGATCAAGAAATTAAAAGAAACAAATACCTCTTGAGACAAAAATGTAAACACAACATTTACAATGCTTGTAAAATCCATCTGAGAGACAGCTAAAGATAGTTCATAGCAAAGTTACAGCAATAAACACCTATATCAAAAGGAGGACATGTCATTTCAAAAGGAGAAAACTATCAAATAACAACTTAATGTTATATTATAAAGCTGAGAAAAATAAAAATAAACTAATCATAAAAGCTGTGAGAAGGAAATTATATAATGACAAAGGGAGTGGAAGGAGGAAAAATAAAGATGAGAGTAAACATAATGAAACAGGAAATCTACGGAAATAAGAATTAAGGTTTTGAAAAGATAAACAAAATCAAAATACTATTATCTAGACGTGCGGGTCAACACTGACTTTCAGATGACAGACGGGATCTGGAATTACCTAAGAGACAAGCCTCTGGCACGCCTGTGAGGGATTTTCTTGGGTAGCTGGAGTTGGAAGACGAAGGGTGGCACCATCCTTTAGGTTTGGGTTGTGGGCAGCTTTAAAAGGAAGAAGAGCTCACACTGCTCTCTTCTTCCGAACGGGGTAGGATGGAAACGGCTGCCTTTGCTTTCCTAACACAAAGGACTGTACCCTCGAACCCAATTGAGCCCTCCTGTCCGCAAGCTGCTTGGTTGGGGCATTTATTAGGGAGAAAGGAAAAGCATCTAGTACACGAGACTATCAGAAAGAGAAAGGATGACAAGCTCAGGACCGCAAGAGGAGGCATTCCAACTCAGACTGCAGCAACACAGATGATCCGTAAGCTGCGGCTGCAACTGAGCGAACTAGAAAAATGGATACATGTCTGCAAAGACACAACCTATCCCTAGTGACTGGTGAAGAAATCAAAACTCTACACGGCTGATTCACAAGTAAGGAGATTTGGATCAGCAAGAACACATACAGTTGAATGCCCATATAAGCCAAGGCAACCTACAGAGGCAATGCAATCCCTGTCAAAGTTCCAGTGACTTAGAGTCAGTAAACACACACACCTGAAACCAACTGTGTGGGTGATGTGTGCGGGTGTGCACGCCATAGCGTATATGTGGACGGCAGAGGGCATCCTTGGGTACCTGTCCTTGCATTTCCCTTTTTGAAACAAAGTCTCTGTTGTTCGTGCTAGGTTCACCAGGCTGGCGGGCCCAAGTGCAACCAAGGTAAGGTACAGTGCAGCACGCTTACCTATAGCTACCCAAGCATGCTTGAAAGTCCAAAGGAAGACAGAATCTGTATTATGTATTGCTTATCAATAAAAGTCTACCCTTTCCCAGCATTCTGTAATACACTGGCAGAAATGGTGATAAGGGCTCCTCTTGCCAAAATGATAGGTCCACCTGTGCGCTCAGCTCCAACCCTTTGGCAGCATGTCCTAGAGAAGCCAAGTACTGAAACCAGAAAAAACTGGCAGAAAGAAAAACACTGGACCCAGATTCACAATCCTCATTTTAAGGCAGAATATTCTGAATAACCCAATGCCTTTTCCTACGTCCTCTGAGCCAGGACTCTGCTGGCCCCTTTAATCTGAGGACTACCTACACTAGTTCCCAATTCTTAGTAACGCTATCCACGTTTAAGCCTATGGGACTACTTTTTGATCTTTCCTGTGTCTTTGGGATTGAAGATTAAACCTACAGTCTTACACATGCTGGAAAAGGGCACCAACACACGTTCCTAGCTCCCTTTCATGTCCTTAACTATGAACACTTGAACACAGTAGGAAACAGTTGTACGAGACTCACAGCTTCTCTAGATGGGGCGAGTGGAGAAACATGCTGAGGACCCCCTGGCTGTCGAGAGACACTTGGGCCCCCTGGCTGTCGAGAGACACTTGGGCCCCCAGGCTGCCGAGACACACTTGCTTGGTTTCTACCATCTGATCTGAAAGACATGATTACGTTGAGTTAATTCATGAGAAAACATTTGTACAGAACACACAATACATAGCTTCAATTTTCCTTAATGCAAAATAAAACTGCCGGTGATGGTAGCAGTGACAAAAGAGGGGAAATTGAGGCCTCCATGGCATTTTCAATGATGTTCACACAAATCTTATCCTTGTGGGAAAGAATTCCAAACCCCATTTCAACTCAGAATTCAATAACCTGAAAACCTAAGAATCTATGAAACTCAATAAATTGGGTCAGTGTTCTCTAACTTTTCTCCTCAATTTTTTTTTAAAATTAGAGAAAATCAGAAGCAAATTCTGAGGCTGCATCCACATTTGAAACAGTCATGCTGACTCAGCAAGTTTGGTGGCTGAAACAGCTAAGCATCAGCCCCTCCTGAGGGGGCAGCAAGTCTGCCAGGCAGGGGAGCTTGGAGACTGCTCTCACTACAACTGCAGAAGTCTGCAGGAACTGGCCAATCAGAACCGTGGTGGCCAGCAAAGGGGCGGGGCAGAATACTCAACTCTGAAGCTCATTATCAGCACACAGCAGGAAAGTGTGACACAGTACGTGACAGCCAGGACCCTAAAGTCAACACAGACATCTGGGGTCATTATCAGGAGAACCACATGCCTGCCTGCACTGGGTTTTCTGGGATTTCCGCATTTAAATGTCTTTCTTTATTCTTTCCTTTTCTTTAATTTGTGTGCATGCTTGTATGTGTAATAGAGATAGAAATTTTGTGTGTGTGTATGTGTGTGTGTGTGTGTGTAATAAGGTCTCGGTAGGAAGTCGAGACCAGGCTTGAACTCACAGCCTTCCTGCTCTAGTCTCCCAAACACTTACAACACAAGTCTAAGCCACCATGGCTGGTTCGCCACCAGCTTCACCCCGTGCTTATCACATCAAAGGGACAGCAAGATATCACAGAACCCTATTTCTAAAAGATTTCCGAGTTCTAGGATAGATCATTAATAATTACTTTAAATTACTTAATACACATTACAAAGAAAAGGCTGAGTACTCATACGCCTGCGATCTCTTCTTCCTGAAGAAGGTTCTCCGTAGCTCGTTTCTCTTGATAAAGAGGAAAAGGGCACCTGCAACCAGGGGGACGACTAAGAAGAAGAACACCAGGAGTCCATCCCTCAGTGCCGTGCTCCTTGCTAGAAAGAAAACAGTTGGTCAGTTACCCTGGACAGCAAGGCTCTCCACCCAGAACAGAGCGTCACTGTGCGTGGTCCACATCGGCATCTGTCTTATTTAATCTCCTACTGTGTCCTCGTGCAGATGTACGAAGGACACCACACGTCTCCCGGCGGTCCTCTGTCACCCACGAGGCAGCATCCCACCAACAGACACTCCTGCGCATGGCTTGTTCGCCTGCTCCTGTCATTCTGCACCACACATGCGGAGCGAGGGGATGTCATGTGTGCTGCCATCTGTCCGGCATTTCAGTACTGGAGAAATGTTACAGCGTGTGACTCTTTCTGAGATAGAGCATGTGCACTCCAGTGTGACTGCAGAATGGTTTTCCCCAGAGACTGCTCCATGGCAAGGAAATGCATTCATCCTCTCTTAGAAGGGTGATAAAGCTGTCCTCCACAGGGATGGTTAGAATTTGGTATACTCCCAAGAAATATATAAAATTTTTCCATAGCCAAAATGGAAAATGGCCTACAAGGTTAAAAATCTGGCTTTTTTCCCAATATGGTAGACCAAAAAAAAAAAAAAGTATCATATGTGATTTTAAAATTAAGCATTTTTGCATGTTTTATACCGAATATTTGGTTTCTTCTTTTCCACTCACCAAGCTCACTATGTAGCACAGGTTCACCTTCATCTACAATGACATAGAAACACGCTGCCTATTTCTGCCACTCGCCTGTGGTATTACACATCTCTCTACACGCAAATGAGAAAATTGACAAATTCTTAGGCAAAGGAGAGGGAAATCAATAAAATTTGAGTTCAAAGGGGAATATTACACAGATACCAGTGAAATCCAGGAGACTATTAAAGAAGTCTTCACAAGTCCAATAAACAGGGGAATCTACAAGATATTGTTAAGTATTTAGACATTCTCACCTCTCCCAATTAAACCAAGAGGACACTAAGATCTAGTAAGTCAACACGAGCACTGAGCCTGCAGCTGTAACAGAAAGTCTCCCAACAGTGACATGACTCTCGGCTCACTTCTCCAGACAAACTGACGTTGGCTCCCCTCACACTGCTCCCTGCATGCTCCCAATAGCAACCCTCAAAGCTTGTGCTACCCTTACTCAAAATACGATAAAATGTATCAAAAAAGAAAACAAGGGAGATGGGGTAGGAGGACTATAGATGAATATCCTTCATAGAAATGATTCAAAATCCTCATTAAAATACTTGAAAATTGAATTTTAAAACATACCTTTAAAAAGTATACACTATTGATGTGTATGCTGTCATTACCATTAATGAATTAAAAAAAAAAAAACTGCTTTGGACCTTCAGCAGGGCAGAACTTAGGCCGGGAAGATGGAACTGAACGCTGGGAGAAAGAAGGGCAGAATCAGAAAGAAGCCATGGAGACTCCAGAGACAGATGCCAGTTGGAACCTTGCCAGTAAGCCACAGCCATGTGGCGATACATAGATTAATAGAAATGGGTTAAATTAATATGTAAGAGTTAGCCAGTAAGAAGCTAGGGCTAATGGGTCAAGCAGTGGTTTAATTAATACAGTTTCTGTGTGGCTAGGGAACAAACCGGCACCCCTCTCTCCAGCACTATGATTAGGAAGGTTTCATGCTGGGCTGTAAGGATGACTCAGTGTATGGTGCAAAGAGCAAGAAAATGTCAGACACGAATAGAAACCATGGGATCATCTCAAGAGAACAGTGAAAACCTGAGACAAACTCCACATCCCCCATGAGAAACACTGGCTAAACTAGTGGGTGGGAGGAGCTCGGCATAATAAACGATGCATTGACCAAAGCCAATATCAGTAAAGGGGAAAACAGCAAGCATCTCCTCCAAAATGAACAACAAGGCAGAGGTGCCCACTCAGCCTTCAGCCTTCTTATTCATTATAGTACTGGAAACGTTTGCCAGAGAAAGCAGTCAAGAAACAAAATAAAAAACACAAAAGGAGTTTGGCTACTCCTTTTAGCAGGTATGATTATCTACTGCAACTCCCAAAGACGTCACTATACACTCTTAGAATTGATTTCTAAATTTTAGCTGGGCCATTATATACCTTTATTTAAAATACAATACATTAAAAAAAATCTAAAGAAAAAGAAAAGAAAAGAAAAAAATTTATACCACAGTCAGAGCTTTCTTAACACTAATAATGAAGGCAAACCAGGGAAATGATCCTGTCCATCGTAAGCCCCAAAACTAAACAAACAACAAAAAAATAAGGCAAGAAAAAAAAAAACCAAGAAGGTAAAATGACGAAACTGAAGAAACTAAAAATGAGACCCCCCACATGCTCAGACGCTGCTAAAATAACCCAGGACCAAAGCCGCCTGGAGGCTCAATTGCAGTGCCACCCTTCACAGAAAGGGGAAAAGCGTCGGAAGGCTCATATGTAAACACAAGAGGCCTCGAACAGACAAAGCCATTCTAAGCAAAACAAGTGACAGCATAGTCCTTAAAGCCAAACAAGCCATCTCAAAATACCCATAGCAACAAAAACTCCATGATGTTGGCATCACAGTGGGCACATCAACTAACGGGTTCAAAAATAAACCCACACAGAGAAAGCTAACTGGATCTTGATGGAGAAGACAGGCACTTGTGTTCGAGAAGGGACAGCCACTCCAGCTAACTGTGGGAAAATAGGTGTTTGCATGCATCCCTGTGCCTCAACTCTACCAGCCAACTCGCAAAGGATCACAGACCTTCATGTAAGACGCAACTCTGTGAAGTTACTGGGGGGACACACAGAAAGCACTTCAAGATACTAGCATGGGGGTGTCCTGACTAGGAATCCATAACTCGGGAGCTAAAAGTACGAACTAATCAGTAGGGTTGCATCACCCCAGAAAGCCTTTATATAGCACAGTAAAGAGGCAAACTGCAGAATGCACGACAGGGGCTGACGTCCAGAACATATAAAGTACTCAAGTATTTAGACACAAAAACAGCAATCCCAGCCATAAACGGGCAGGTGAACTAAATACTTTTTCAAGAGTCACTGGGGAAATATAAATCAAAACTCCCCTAAGATTCTGCCTCTCCTAGGCATGACAATGATTAATAGGGACACAGGGTTTTTCCTGTTTTGTTATCCTCTGCCCTCAAGAGACAACCTGGAGTTTGATCCTCCAGTAAAGATTCTTTCTTCCCCCACAGAAGTCTAATTCAGTGATTTCACTGTGTCATTGCTTACATTAAGATATAGAATAAATGTAAGAGCCCACCAGTGAATGAACAAATACAATTACATAAGTATAAACAATGGAGGAGTATTATTCAGCCATAAAGAAAAATGAAATTGTTTCATTTGTAAGAAAATAAAGTTAAATCACTGAGTTAATCAAAATAAGGCTAACAGAAAAATTAGCTTCAAATATTTTATCTCATACACAGACTATGTTTTTAAAAAGATGAGAACAGATAAGAAATTAATAAATGAAAACAGAACAAGGGAAGGAAGAGGGCAGAGAAGAGATGGTAGTAGGAAGACAAAGATTAAATGTCCTGAAATATGCACGGATGGAAATGTCAAGGTCAAACTCATTAACATGTACAACCACTATTTACTAGTAACAAAGAAATAAACAAGTCGCCTCCTAGTTAGTACAGTGGTGAGAGTCCCTGCCTGTCTCCAACAGGGGGCGTCCTTCTCTGAGTCAGAGAAGGGTTTCCTGCCACACTTGGTGACCAGAGCTGGATTCCTGGTACCCACATGGTGAGAAAACCTCCTCGCACCTGCTGTTTTCTGCCCTTCATACTCACATGGTGTGGAACATGCAGCCACACACATAAAACTGTGTTAAGTTGATTTTAATTGTTAAAAAAAAAAAAAGAGCCAGTGAGGTAGGTCACAGATAACAGAACTCAACATCAAACCTTACAGACAACCTGAGTTCAATTCCCAGGAGGTACATACTGGAAGGAGAGAATTTCCACACGTGTTGTGCCATGCATGTATATGTCTGCACATACACGTGAGCACATGCAGATGCACACTAAATAAACTAAATGACTAAATAAACTAAAAACTTTTAATTTAAAAAAATCTATATAAAAAATTTAAAACTAAAATACATACAGAAAGCACATAGCTGATGAAGGATTTGTATTCATAATATACAAGGAACTGTTAAAATTGAAAAAGGGAAAACTTGGGGGAAACATTGAACAGAGACATCAATAAATATGATGTATTCCTGACAAATATGCATATGAAAAGATGTTCAGCCTCATTAGCAACTAGGAGAATGCAATGTAAAGGCACAACTGAGCATCACTATGTATGCCGAGAATGGCTTACGTGGCAAACATTGGCCATGACTAATGTTAGAGAGGCTCCACGGACAGTACCCAGTTCCAACTGTGCTGTGATCACACATACACACCTCTGACAATGTCTACTTAGGCTAGCAGTTACTAGTAGTAAACAGAGCCATTACAACGTACTGCAGTAAGTATTACACGAATGTGGGTTTTTCTCTCCAAAATACCATACTGCCTGCACTCACCCTACTGCTAATGGCGATGTATGAGATGATGTAATGTCTTTTTGCTGAGAAGATGAGATTAGTATATTACCTGACAGTGAGTTAGAAGAGGATCAACTACTTTGGGTGACCCTGGATAAATGAACCACAGAGATTTTTCCAAACAGCCTTGGATCACGAGCAAATGAAACCACAGGTGTAGAGGATGTTGGACGACTGTGGCCACTTGGCGAGGATCTGGCAATTCTGGAAATACTCATCATGCACCTATGAGTCAGTTACTCCCCCAAGTGTCCGCTTGAGAAAAGAAAGCCTATCTTCTCCCCAGGAATATAAAAATGAGATGCTTTTAAAAAGCAAATTACAGTAGCATGCGGTTGTGTAGCGGAGCAGACTCTGAGATCCAGGCGGCAGGGAACACCCTACAGAAATGAGAAAGAAACTACAGTGGCTAACCATGGGCTCAGAGGTAACGAAGGAATTACTTCTTGCTGGAGGCACAGAGCAATGTGCTGGGAGCTAAACTGAGGGAATTAATGCTGGGCATATCTATGTCATGCTAAAGACCTTGGGCTCATCCTAATGGCCACAGGGCCATGGTTTGGTACTGTGCTGAGAGCAGCAAGAGCTGCAAGAACACCAGAGACCTTCAGTGTGATCTGGACGCGCACAGCAGGAAACAAGGTGGTCAGAGAGCTAAAGAAGGGCTAATCTCTAAGTACAGGCAAAAACCTGAAAGAAACTGAACTAAAAAATAAAACCCCAGAAATATCTGTGAGTGATGCAGGAAGCAGAATGAACACAGTTTCGATGCGCAACTGATGCGGCAATGAACAAAGGCATAAAAGATGCCAGTTTATAACCAAAGCAGCTGGAGGCCACACCAATCCCCGGCGGTGCTACTTGCCATTGTACGTAGGCCCGCTGTCCACACTTCCTCCATATCCTTTAGTCTCACAATTTGGGGGAGCCCAGCCATTTTCACAGTGACAATTCTTATTGCTATTACACACCTTTAAAACAAGCAAAATACCACTTGTTAATTGTGAGCGTGCTCTGAATCAACTGGAATGGGAACTAAGAGCAAAACAAACATACAAACGCACACCCGCCCCAGACAGGATCTCAGGATCTCACTGTGTGTGTGTGTGTGTGTGTGTGTGTGTGTGTGTGTGTTAGTTAAACAAAACATTTACCAACATGAAGAAATTCTCCCAGCCTAGAAACCTTGGGAACTCTCTCTAACCCTCACTGGGATCATCGCCTCAGCTCCACCACCATGAACAAACCAAAGGGAACATAGCTTACCCCATGGCCGTGACATTTTTCCTGAATGTCACAATCATAATTCAGGACAGAAGCATTTACACACTGGAAATTCCTACAAATCTGAAAAAAATAAACAAAGAATTAACTGATACACAGAAAAACTAGACACATTAAAAATAATATCAGGGTCAGGCAGTGTTGCCACACACCTTTAAAGACAGCACTCAGGAGGCAGAGGCAGGCAGATATCTGTGAGTTCAAGACCAGCATGGTCTACAGAGCAAGTTCCAGGATAGCCGAGGATATAAAGAGAAACCCTGTCTCAAAAAACAAAACAAAATATCAGGAGAAAAAAAGATTAGCATCATGATTTATTTCATTGAAGGTTTCTTATTTTTAATTTCTTTTGATTTGGAGTGCATTCATGTGTGTGTGTGTGTGTGTGTGTGTGTGTGTATGCACACATGCATGTGAATGCCAACACACATACGGGTATGTGCAAACACATGTGAATATGCATACGAGCTCATGCTATAATGTGTGTGTATGTAAGTCAAGGGACAACGTTTGGTTGGTTCTGTCCAAAGGTCAACAGGGCTGACAGCAGGTATTTTTATCCAGTGAGTCATCTTGCTTGCTCGACCCATCATTGGGGAAATCATCAAACTTTCAAGGCAAATCATCAAACTTTCAAGGCATGGTTAATCCCAATATTATATAATTTTAATATAGAAAATGATTGAAATTAAATAATATAGAACAATGATTAAGAAGACAGAGTATATGGAGGCCAAAAAGAAAGGTTAAATTCTAGTCTGCCTTTTCATAAGCGTATAGAAGTGAAGATCTTAGAAAATACTCACAAAGGAAATTTTTTAAAATCAAAAAAAACCACATGCTGAGTGTGATAGTGCCCATCTGTAATCCCAGCACTCAGGAGACTGGGGCAGGAGGACCATGAGTTTGAAGCCAAAATAGAATCTACAGTGAAACCCTTTCATAAATAAATACTTTATTTTATAATGAAAGCTATCTTTTATTTTCTAATATCATGATTAATAATAAAATGATAGAGGAATTTCTAGGACAAATGGGATATAAATCATTATAATTTTATAAGGGTTTTTAGAAACTCTAGCTCAGACATAAAATAGATTAAAGTCCTAAATATTTAAATAAATTTCAAAAATAATTACCTTTGAAAATATTATATTACATAGTATAGTAAAATATCAAGCTATTTTTACTATTCTAAAAAAAATACACAAGGAGCTGGAGAGATGACTCCGTGGTTAAGAGCACTGGCTGCTCTTCTGGAGGACACAGGTTCAGTTCCCAGCTCCCATATGGCAGTTCAATACGCTAGGTAATTCCAGTCCCTTCTAGCCTTCCAGGCACCAGGCATCCTCAAGCTGCCCAGGCATACATGAACACAAAACACACATATATATAAAATAAAAACAAAAGTTGCTCTCAAAAATATACAGTTTTCCACATAGGAGATGTGTTTGAAAAGGATAAAATAGGGCTGGAGAGATGGCTCAGAGGTTAAGAGCATTGCCTGCTCTTCCAAAGGTCCTGAGTTCAATTCCCAGCAACCACATGGTGGCTCACAACCATCTGTAATGAGGTCTGGTGCCCTCTTCTGGCCTGCAGGCATACACACAGACAGAATATTGTATACATAATAAATAAATAAATATTTTAACAAAAAAAAAGAAAGAAAAGGATAAAATACACAGTTTTCCACAGCGGAGGTGTGTTTGACAGGCTAAAGTGCACACTTTTCCACATCGGAAGTGTGCTTAAAAGGATAAAATACACACTTTTCCACATTGGAGGTGTTGGAAAGGATAAAGTGCAAGCAACGAGGGTGTCCTGAGGCTGCTCAACCTTGTTCTTGCTTGCATTCCAATCCACTCAGTTCACGGTCTTTGCTGAACTTTCTCATGATCTGTTCACACACTAACTCACAGAGAGCTCAGGGAAGGTGCACAGCCTTGACAGAATTCCACCTAAGAGTCATGGAATCTCTACATACTATTCCCTCCAATGTTCATTTTAAAATGGGAAATATATTTATATGATTAAAACTCCAAGAAGTACAGAAAATTCTGGAGGAAAGTCTCTCCCACCCAGACTCTGAGATTTCCCAGTTCCCTTTCTACTGTGGCTTCAGAGTAGATCTGAAGTGTAAGCAAGACCACAGGAGTAGAGGACACCTTTTGCAGATTGACTTTAAGGAGCAGGAAAGTCCCAAATCCTGTGCAAACTATATTCTGAGAGGGGCTTTATCTCATGGAATGCATGGAACCAAACTGGAATGGACACACTAGAAAACAGCTTGCCATAAATACAAACATTTACAGTAAAACACCAATGGCAGATCATTCCATTAGCGGACAAATGAGGCTCCCGGTTACTGTTCTGCTGCTGGAAAGACATAAACAAGGTGACTTATAAAAAAGAGAGGTCACTGGGGCTTACAGTTTCAGAAAGGGAGTCCATGCTACATGACAGGGAGTGTGGCGGCAGCAGGCAACAGGGGCTCTGGAGCAGTAGCTGGAAGTTTACACCTCAATTCACAAGGGCAAGGTGTTGGGGGGGGGCGGGGAGCGAGCCTGAATGGAGTAACCTGGAGGGGGCGGGGAGTGAACCAGAATGGAGTGTGACCTGGACCAGGCATGAGAAGATCAAGATGACAGAAAGCTGGGACCAGAAAGTTTCATATAAGCTGATGGCTTATGCCAAGCAAGCTCATTAAGAAGTACAACATGTCATACACTGTTTTTAGGGGAGAGATGGGATAAAGTCAGCATAAAATTGTCATATAATGGGGCGAAGTCAGCACTGAATAAGGAGAACACGAGATCACTTGAATGCGTCAGACTGAGCACACATCAGCCACTCTACTGATACTTCCATCTCTTTAAGGGGAAATGCCAAGTTCCCAGGAACTAAACTACTTCAAAGCCCCAGCCCCAGATGGACCTTTCCAAGTCTATCCTACCTGCCCCACCCCCACCCCCCAGGGGCAAGGACACAGAACTAAGCTCCATTTGTCCTTTCATCAGGGCCCCTGAGAAAGCCATGGATCCCTCTGGCACTCAACAATAGCCTGGCTTTTTGAACCCTCAAAGCACACTCTCAGTGACAGACCTCCTTCAATGAGGCCACACCTCCTAATCCTTCCCAAACAGGTAACCAACTGGGAACCAAGTATTCAAATATATGAGCCTATGAGGGACATCCTCATCCAAACCATCACACTGAGTAATAGATGATAGCCTTGCTATATAAGACCTAAAAATTGGCGGTTAAAGGAGACCAGAAAGGATGCTGATGAACACAGGCTCTCAGAGAAGATCCATGTACCCAATAAAAATGGAAAGATGTTCAATATAGATGTAAGCAAAACGAACTCGCTGTCAATTCACACTGCAAAGAATTAAGCAACAAATGTGAGACTTCTGGGTAAGATGGAATAGAAGCCTCACCACGGGGACTGAGTAAAGACAACAGCGTCAGGAATACACAGTAAGTTCTTATCCTGGGAAAAACAGGGTCTGTATGTAAACTTTTTAATTGGGGAATCTCTCCACAGGAAAATGGGCAGGAGGCTGAGCAGCCCAGCCCAGCTGCAAACTCTCCGGACTCAGCACAACACAGCAGAAGTGAGCTGCCTAGGAGGGAAGCAGAAAGAACAAGGGAAGCCCTGCTATACACATGGGGGGGAGGGGGGAGCAGGCCATGGAAAATAATAAACCACACTAGAATAATAACTAATCAAGAGAGGAAGAGGGAAAAACCAAACACTATAAAACCAACAAAATGGCAGGAATCGACACACATCTTTCAGTAATAACTCTGAATGTTAATGATCCCAGTTCCCCCAACCAAAAGACATGCATGAGTAGAGCATGGAGCAGGAATTATCACTTCCTGCTTCCCAGAGACACCACAACAGACAGACATCAGCGGAGGGTGAAGGGAAGGAAGAGAGAATTCCAAGGAGATGGATGTAACAGGCACGCATCTGTCTGTTCTAATACCTGACAAAATAGACTGCCAACCAAAACTAGTAATAAAGAAGTCCACTGCACACAGACCAGAGGAACCCTTCGCCAAGACGACACTGTGCTTCTAAATGCTGTCCCAAACACAGGTGCATCCACTTCATAAAACAAGAACGACTATACGTAAAGTTCCAGATTGACCCCTAAAACAATGGTAGTGGTGACTTCAATAGTCCACTTTCACCAACTGACAGGTCATCCCAACCAAAAACAAACAGTGTAATATTTGAATTAAATGACATTATGGATTAAATGACCGTAACAGACATCAAGGGAACAGTCCATCCCAGGATTGCAGGTTACACATTCCTCAGCAGCCCGGGAAACTTTTTCTTCAATGTATCATACATTAGGGCACAAACAAAGCCTGAACGAGAGGAAAACTGACATAATTCCTCATATCCCATCTAACTACAATGGAGTAAGACCACAAATCAACAGCAAGAAAAATCCCAGAACACACACGGCCTAGGAGAGTTTTAAAAAAAAATTATTAAACAATGAATGGGTTCTTGAACAAACCTAAAAGGAAATTATAAAAACTGGATCAAATTCAAGCGGCAGCACAATATACCAACCCTGCGGGATACAAATGAAAGCAATCCTAAAATGCAAGCTCATAGCTCTAAGTGCACCCTTTAAACCCAGCACTAGGGAGGCAGAGGCAGGTGGATCTTTGTGAGTTTGAGACCAGCCTGGTCTACAAGAGCTAGATCCAGGACAGGCTCCAAAGCTACAGAGAAACCATGTCTTGAAATCCCACCCCCAAGAGAAAAAAGAAAACAAAATTGCTCTACACAACACTCAATTCCAAATGAATCAACAACATCAGTGTAGGACCCGATACTCTGAACCTGATGAAGTGGGAATTTCTTGAAAGTACTGGAATTCATAAGCCAAGGGAAAGACTTTCTGAACAGACCCCAGAAGCACAGGCATTAAGACCAGCAACTAACAAGTGGATCCCAAGAAACTTAGGCTGGGCGGTGGTGGCACACGCCTTTAATCCCAGCACTCAGGAGGCAGAGGTAGGCGGATTTCTGTGAGTTCGAGACCAGCCTGGTCTACAAGAGCTAGTTCCAGCGCAGGCTCTAAAGCCACAGAGAAACCCTGTCTCGAAAAACCCAAAAAAAAAAAAAAAGAAAGAAAAGAAACTTAACAGGTTCTGCACAGCAAAGGATACCATCACTGAACAGAAGAGGCAGCCTACAGAACAGGAAAAAAATCTTTACCAGCTACATATCCAACAGAGGGTTAAGAATCTAGAATATATAAAGTACTCAAAAAATTAAGGAGAACAACCAGATCAAAAATGGGGCATAGAATTAAACAACAGATATGATACAAACTGGCTGAGAAATATACTGGTATGTTCAATATCCTTAGCACTGGGAAAATGTATGTCAAAACTATGTTGAGATTTCATCTTACCCCAGTCAACATGGCTAAGATTAAATGATGACAGCAAATACTGACATGGATGTAGGAAAGGGAACCCCTATTCACTGCTGGTGGAAATGCAAGCTAATGCAGCCATCATGGAAACCAGCGTGGAGGGTCCTCAAAAGCCAGGACTAGATCTACCACATGACCCAGCTCTGCACTGGGGCAACAAAGACCCTAACAGACACCACAGGCTAACAAAGGAAAATGGGATTTTATTTAGCTGTGAAGAGGAATTAAATTTGCAGACGAATGGATGGAACTGGAAATATTCTGTGAGGGGTGACCCTGACCCCAAGACGGGGTCTTCTGATCTGCGTATCACAACTTCTGTTTGTGAACCAGATGTCTACAGAGACCCGAAGTGAGAGAAGGCTGATGGTGGGAAGAGGGGATGCCGCAGGGTGGGGATGGTGATCTGAAAGGGTGGGTGAGGTTTGAACTGGAATGGATGGAGGAGGATGAGAGGGTTAGACTGGGAACTGACCAAAACTAGGGATTTATGAAGAAACTGCATGGAAGCCTGTTTTAGAAACTAATTTTT
>JAQHUG010000471.1:820411-861590 GCA_028555095.1 Dicrostonyx torquatus | reverse complement strand
CTGCAAGGAGAAGAATTTTGATTCTGATGGACGCTGAAGTATGAATTAGCTGCAATTCACTTAATAAATGGGTCCAGCTGAACAAACGCTTCTTGAATGGCATGACCAGAATGGCGAACACTTAAAGAACTAACCAGTTATGCAATGCCAGTAACAATCCAATAGCAACAATAAAAAGATCGGTAACATTTAAAAAGAATAGTATCACAGTGCTTGCCGGAAGCCATGGCTTCATGAGGTAGATCCCCAGGCGCTGACCAGTCCCAGAGACATAGCCACACAACACCACAACAATCCTCACTCCACCACTAAAGCCCACAGCCACTCCTCCGCCAGAGGTGCCCAAAGCCAAGGGTAACTTCACAAAGCCAAGCTGAGGTCAGCTGACCTGCGGGGTGCCACAGTCGCACTCTTCCCCGGGGTCCACCAGCTTGTTTCCACAGGAGGGCGCGCTGTAAGCTTCGTCAGGCTTCGGGACATTAAGAAGGCAACTTCCTCCCTTGTTTAAAGTCAACTTCTCAAAGTCCTCCGCGCTGCAGCTGCTGAAGTTTCTCGACCCTCTACAATAAACGCCAGGAAAAAGGTCGCACATCATTGTCAGAGCTTATCTCGTTGTTCTCAGTCAGATCGTTAAACAGTAAGAAATACTGAGAAAAGCAGAGAATACACAAAAGTAGGCAAAAAAGAGGTTCTCTATCTCTAATAAAGACAGGAATCGCTTTAGCCAGTACAGAGCTCACCATTTAAAGTCACACTGTACTGGCCTCCGTGAAAATACCTTCCAAGCATATCATGTGTTAAAACATTGAACTAAAAACCAGAATTCTCTCTATCTACAGAAACCTTAAAAACTTACCTAGTCTCATTCAGGATTGAGGTTTATTTTCCTAAAATGCTACATCTCAAATACTGGAAGCTACCTGTATGCTTCCCAATTCTGTTACCGGAAATGTGACACCTGAGGCTCCCCTCCCCCAATTGCAGCACACATGCTTCACTGTGGCAGTTTGAATGAGAACGCCACCTCTCATAGGCTCATAGATTTGGATAGTGTCTCAGTCTGTGTCTGTCTGTCTCTTTCTTGTGTCTCTCTCTGTCCATCTCTTTCTCTTTTAGTCTCTCTCTCTCTGTCCCTCTCTGTGTCTATGTCTCTCTCTGTCTATTTTTTCTCTGTGTGTGTGTCTCTGTATGTCTGTCTGTCTGTCTCTCTCTCTCTGCTCATGTTTGTAGATCATGTGAAAGCCCTCAGCTAACTGCTCCAGCACCTGTCTACCTTCCTGCTTTCCTAGGCTCACATACTCCCCAACATGACAGCAATGGACCTAGCCCTCTGAAACTGGAAGCCTCGAGTCAGCTCTTATGTAAGCTGCCTGGGTTGTGGTGTTTTAGCACAGGAATAATAAAATAAGAGGACAGTCACCTAGAGGCAGCTGGCACTGTGCACAGTCAACTGCTGTAATGACAAAGTTTCAGTTTGCACCTGCGAATAATGACTGTCACTCTGAAGGTTAGATGGGCTGTGCACACGAGAGTTACACAAATTCAACCTTGATATGCTAGGTCTGACTTTTTTTTTCCTTTTCTTGGTTACTGGCTTTCCCAGTTGCGGCAATACATGATGATAAAAGTACCTCTTACGTTATAAGAAACTAGAGCCTTTGTTGGCCCTCACAGCCAGAGTTAGTAACACCTTGAGTCATTTAGGACTTAAGACTGCTGTCCTACTGTGTACTCAGCCTGCTTGTTTAACTTACCCGTAAGAGAACAATGTAACAACCAACTTTGCTTGCCTAGGGTTTTCCATGCTATCAATTTTATAACCTAAACTATAATCTTAAATTATGTACTCTTCCATGTGCCTAACCCAGAGTAATGCATGTGTTGTGATAACCATTTGCTGGACACCGCAAACAGGCTGACAACAATCTTACACGAGAATACCCACCATAAACACTGAATGGAGCATACGGAACTGCTTGATAAATAGTGATGTCTGCAATACTAGCTGCTATCTGGGTCAGTTGGGGTCAGTCATAGTCAGCGACTTTACCCCTTGTAAAACTCTTTTACAGATTTCTATAAAGTGTCCCAGGTGTATTCCTTTCCCATGTAATGCTTTCTGTGTTATTCAATAAATAGAGCAAAGCCCTTTGTTAGGGTTAGACAGACAGACACACACACACACACACATTCAGGCAGACACAGATTCAGATTCATACAACAGAAAGACAGGGATGACAGAAGTCACAGTGAAGTAGAGAATTCAAATCTGGGCTCACTCTTAGTAAAATGACATTAAGGGGAAGAGTTTTGGCTTCTTTTCTTGATATGACACTGATTCAATGCATTCAAATCAACCACATTCTGTTGCCCTGTGTGAGACTGTGTAAGGAACACATGAGGAACAACGGAGAAAAATGTAACATCTGAGATCACCGGGAATCTTTAGCCATTTAACCCACACAGCCAACACTATATGATGTCACGATGTAGTCCTGCTGACTATTTTTACTTTTGAAAATTAGTAGGAAATATGCCACAAATCACTGACAAACCCATATTCTGTAAATTTTTTCTGAAATAGTTCTATCTACCTACAAATGTATGTGGTGACCCGAACTTTGCTTATGATAACATTAGGAAGGCCAATATCAAGGAATTTTCCCCTCATGTTTTCTGCTATGCCTTTATGTGCCTACGTCTTTTATCCATTTTGACGTCATGCGTATAAAAGGTAGGGATCTAATTTTATTTTTTGGTATGTGGAAAAAGCTCCTTCACAGAAAGTATTTGTAAACCATATATCTGAAAAAGGGTTAATACTTAAATGTATAAAGAAAATTCAATGGTAGAAAAACATCTCAACTTAAAAATGAGAAAATCATCTTAAATATACATTTCCAGATAGAGACAATAAATACCCAAGAGCTACATGAAAAGGACTAATCACCAAGGTTTGCAAACCAGAACCACACAGCATCCGTACGCCCGTCAGGGTGGCTGTTATAAGCCCTAAAGAGAAGTCCAAGCAACACTGTGAAGAAAAGCAAACCCAGCAGAGAACAGCATGGTATTCCTAAGGAAAAACGAGAGAAGCCAAATGACCTAGAAATCTGTCCTGTGCTCCATCACACAGACACCTGTACTCTCTCGTTCAGCATTAATCATTGAAGCCAAGAACTGGAAACAACCTAAGTGCTCATCAGTGAGCAAATGGATAAATGCTACAGTACATATGCATACATCCCACTACATATGTAAGTACTTATACTGCATGTGTGTTTGTGCATGTATATACATGTATGTAAATATTTAATATTATTTAACCTCAGAAAAGGAGACCCACAATATTGGCTACAACATAACGAACCTAGAGGATTCTGTGCTAAACAAAATAAGCCAGACACAGAAAAGAAAAATAGCACATGATCTCAATCATATGTGAAATTTAAAAAAAATTAAAACAGTAGAAAATAAGAGTGGATGGGAGCAAATGGGGAGCTGGAGGTGAAAGGGTACACGCCAACAGACCTGCAGGGCTGGCAAGTGTGGAAGTCATGGACAACATGAGCACTACTGCTACTACTACATAGTCCATGGGCATTCCACTACAGGAGCAGGGTTTAGGTTCTTCTGCCGCAGAAGGAAACCCAGGTATCTATGTAGGGCAATGGATCATCCCAGCACTCAGGAAACTGATCAAGAAGATAGAGAATTTGAGGCTAGCCTGGGCTACAAAGTAAGACTGTCTCAAAAACAAAAAATACAGATTTTCCTTTTTTTTTTTTTTTTAAAGACAGAGTCTCACTATGTAGCCTTAGTTGGCCTCAAACTCACAGAGATTCACCTACCTCTGACTCCCTATTGCTGGGATTAAAGTTATATGTCAACCTCACCCAACCATGTTACAGATTTTAAATATAAACAGTAAAAGCAACATAGGCACAGAAAGGGTTTCTGCCATGCTCACCATCGAGTTTCTGCCCTGCTCAACAGGCAAGTATGTATGCAGTGTGATATATAATGTACATAACATACATGTGTTATCAATAATGTATACATATATGCCATATAGTGTATACAATATGTATGCATATACTATATCATTTGTACACTATGCACACATATCTATAATTGATAATACATGTTGTATGCATGATAGGCATGTATATACACATGTAATCAATCCTTTGCCATCACCAGAGCAAGATGGACGAGCCGCAGCAGGAGTGGGATCTGCAGAAGCAGCCCTGCCTGCGCCAGGGCTTTTGGAAATATAAAGAACTCGAACCCACAGATCCTTTCATGTCACTTTTTGCCCCAAATTGCCTGTCACCACTTTTGTTTGCTAACAAGGAAGCAATGAGCCTGCTCCTGTGCCTAAAACATTCCAATGCTGTTAACTACTAGACACAGTCTGGATGTGAGACACTGAAAGGCGTTGGTGGGATGGCAGGAAAAAAGAAAGGAGAAAAACTGCATCAATTATTTATAGTAAAAGAATAATTTAAAAGCAAAGCTGACTTGTGGGAAGAAAACTTCTCCCACAAGGTCTGTGATGATGACAACCCATTTTGCAGTTTTTCTCACTTGAGGCTATTAGGGGGACCCCTTGGTGTCCTAGCAAACACCTGTGCATCCAACACAGACATGTTGGGCACCTGCTCGGATAAGGAGCTCTTCTCAGCTGAAGGAATAAAACCATGAGCAGGGCAGAAACTCGACGATGAGCATGGCAGAAACCCTTTCTGTGAGGGCCACACAGCAGTGTGCAGCAGACTGCAGACCTAGTGCGCAGTTTCCCTGGAAGGAAAAAAGGTGGTAGTAACGCTGTGGAGAAAAGGAGGCGGTGAACTGTGGGGAGGCTGGAGTGCTTGGCGTTCAAAGGGACAGCCAGTCCGAGCACTTGATATCATGACACCTGGATCAAAACTGGAAAGCTGGGCAAAGGACAGCACTGAGAGAACGAATAACATGAACAGAAACCCTAAGGCAGAGGCTCCAGCATGTTCTATAAATAAGGAGGGCGTGGCCCTGCAAGGGGCAGCAGTAAATAAGGAAATAGGTAAGGGAGACTACGAGCAAAGGCAGGAGGAGGTCACAGTGCAAACATGGCTTCTTGTTGTAAGGGAAGTATGGCCACTGTGTGTGGGCATGAGACCAAACGAAAAAGACACACTCTGACTCATGTCAGTACGGTCACCACTGCCGCTATGTTAAACAGGAAGACTGGAAGAGGTTCCTCCCAGAATCCACTCCACAGACGATGATGAGTCAGAATGAGGTCCTGGGAATCAGAAGAAGAGGACGGTTATTTCAAGGAACAGCGTGTGAGAATGCGAGAGGACGAGGCTGAATGGCAGAGGAAAGTTGGCAGTACTGAATGTGGGAAGTCTCTGTGCAGAGCAGAGCCTACGGGGAGGAGTATGGGGATAACCACGGGGGAAACGATTAGACATCAAGTAGA
Source organism: Dicrostonyx torquatus (assembly GCA_028555095.1). Taxonomy (NCBI): domain Eukaryota; kingdom Metazoa; phylum Chordata; class Mammalia; order Rodentia; family Cricetidae; genus Dicrostonyx; species Dicrostonyx torquatus. Next base: position 856,123 of record JAQHUG010000471.1, on the reverse strand, counting down.
ACAGGTTTATAACCGTTGACTTCCTCTCGTTGATTGTGCCTTCCACACAGGTCACGTGATGATGCCGGCTCTAAGAACGTGTTCATCAGACAGCAAGCTTACATATCTTTTCAGGACATCACAGTCCACACACAAAAAAAGCCTAATATATCATATTTAGAGAAAAGTCACATGGAACTTGGACAAATAAGCAAAACTAAGGATCCAATGGACAGGTTAGCAGGCTAAATACATATAAGTAAAGAATCAATGAGCTGAAAGACGTCAGAAGAAATCACCCAGGAAGAAACAAACAGTGATAAGCGATATAGCAATGGCGGAAATACCAGGAAGTGCTTACTCCCTCCCTCCCGATGCTCCAGAACCCTAGGAACACTGTGCTCAGGGAGCTGTGACTCCCACCCACTCCCGCACACAGGTCCTCATGGAATATACGAGAGCTAACAGGATCTGAAAACTTCACATCTCAGGTCAGCCCAGCTAAGCCAGCCTACTCCATAAGTGTTCTTTTGATTTCTTATTTTCTATCTTTTCATTTTCACTCCTGCGCATATACATCCCGAAGGCTTTGCCTGCACATTGATCAGCTAGGGTTTAGTTCCACTGCTTCTGTTCCTCCAGTGTTCATATGAGGCACTCTTTACTACACTCCCAGCTATGGTACCTGCCTCGAATTTTGCTTCTTTTTTGAAGCTGATCTAATAGTTAATCCTGATCCTTACCACCCTTCCTCCCTCCCACTCCTAATCTTATAAACTAAAATCCTAGTAAACCCCATATTATTTTGGGTTGTTTAGCCTCCAACAATTATTATTAAGTCAAAGGCTCCACTACATATTATTAATTCACTAGTGCAGCATTTGATAGTGGCAATTTCAAACACCTGTGGTTGCTCTCACAGTGAATCCTCTACTCCAGGATAGTGTAGAATTTATACCAGGCACCCTGAGCTCCTGGACTGAGGAAGTATTTTCTTAACTATATGCTCAACTCTATCATATTCAAGTCCACTTGAAGACTGGAAATATTTTAACTGAAAGAATAGAACTGATAAAAATAAATAAATGAACTAACAATAAAATCACCCCAGATGCACAAATCCCAGGGCAGTAACGTAAGAAACATGGAAAGAAACAGGACAACGGTATGCCTCTAAAACTTTAAACTTGAGTAATGGCACCTAGAGAGAGGGGTAACATAAAATCCCAGACAGAGAACTAGGCATGTTCAAAGAGACAAACAGCTGAATGAAATAATAAAGGTAATGAACGGGACGAAAGGACAATTCAATGAAGACATGGAAATACCGAGAAAAACTAATTTGAAATGGTGGTACTCAAAAGAACAATAAGTAAAAAAAAAAAAAAGAACCTGCTGGAAAGTTCTCACAGTGAAATGAATGGAGAAAAGGACAGACTTTCTGAGTCTGAAGACAAGGTGTGGGACTGAGACAGCCCCTGGGGACAAAAACAAAATAACAGGGAGTCCGAAAGACACACGACACTGCACATCACAGGCACAGACACAGGGGGAGGAGCTTGTTCTAAAGGCATAAAAATAAAAGAGGGATTTATGGGAGGGTCTGAAGAAAGGAAAGAAGAGAAAGGATAAATGAAGTAATGATATTATAAATTCAAAAAGTAACAATTTCTTAAGAAGAAAGCATGCCAAGCCAGCCACACAAAGCAAGCTTCCAGGATGCTGCCTGTTCCCTTCTAGCAGGTCAATGATGCAGGTTTCACATCCAGTCAGAAGTTCCACCCAGCTGTGAGTGCCTGAGCCACAAGATATCCCTGAAGGTGCAATACTACCATTATATTTTGATTGTAACCAAAAGCCAACCAACTGGATTTCAGGCTTGCTCAACTAGAACGAAAGCATGCTGAGTGATGTAAACCTAGCCATCACTCATTGGCTATTGCTCAGAGAGATAATTGGTGTGGAAAGCAGCTGGAGGTAGGGGCTTGAATAAGTGAAAATAGAAGCACTATATGAGCCAGCTACATCCCTCCTGGGCAATCATACAAACGACTCTGTGTTAAGTTCAGGGGAAGACATCAGTTATCAAATGAAAATCTCAGTGCCAACCATGGGAAACGTCCCTGTAAGTAACTAGTCAGAAAGGTCTAAAAGGCCCCGAACAAGAAAGACCAGTACCATTACTCTTGATTGGCCACCAGAACCAGATGACAAGAACCCACTTCTGAGGACATAATAACTTTGTAGTTCCAGGACACAGAGAAATCAAAATCTGTCAGTGGCCTAAGAGCTTTCTCCCTGGCAGATCGCTGAAGGTGTTCTGCAGGCTGCAGGGGGCAAAAGGCACTGCTGGTCTTACTCAGCCCCAGACACTAGATGCTACCACAGCTGCCCTACTTGGTGGGATGTGCCCACTAGTTAACAGTGGCATGACAGTTATGGGTGGGACCCACTACTTTCTGGTTGGAACTGAGGCTTGCTCTAAAGAAAGGGATTTGTCCCAAGTCTCCTGCTGGGATGGTTCATAGGTCACAGAGGGAGCCTGCTATTGCTTTGCTAGATTGTCATGCTGTCAAATTGCCTTCTAGTCATGTTTATAAGCCCAGAGATTTGTGCTGCCCTCTTGGTCAGAGAGCTCGTCTTTTTGTAGTAGCCAGCACTGACTAGAACGCAGCTAGGCAAGGTGCTGAGAACAGGTCGTCACAAGGACAAACCCTAAATGTGGCAGCCATAGCAGCCCTATTCTCACCCCCAGGCTCAAAAGCCACTGTAGAAAGCAGGAAGGAAACAACAGAAGAGGCAGAGGATGAGAAGGAGCTCTGTGAAACACTGTCTTCTGGATATGCCATGGCAACTGTTCTCATGAACTCATAACAGCTGTGGCTACATGCACAAGCCAAAAAAAAAGTCAAAATTCCATCATGAAAGGGAGATGGAGTCAAATGGACCTCACGCCCCTAGCTCAGGAGCTATTGGCTGGTGGAGGAGAATTGTCAATCATGTTTTAAATAAACGCTGATTGGCCAGGCAGGAAGTATAGGCGGGAAAACCAGACAGGAAGTAGAGGGGAGAACAGGAGAATTTGGGAAGCAGGAAGCTCCCTTGGCATTCCTACGTAGACCAGCAAGGAAGCAACATGTAAGCTTCCCGGCTGAGAAAAGGTACCGGCCATGTGGCTGACAAGATAAAAACAATGGGTTAATATAAGTTACAAGAGCTAGTAAGAAGACTGAGATAATGGGCCAATCAGTTTATAACCTAATGTAGACTCTCTGTGATTTTCTTTGGGGCTTGCCAGCTATGGGGTACTGGGCAGGACAGAAACCCCAACGAGCAGGGCCCTCATGTTACAATTGGCAGCTAATGGCTGCTGGGGAAGGGGTGATCAATTTTTGGGGGGTGTGCCCACTGGTAGGTTGCCCCCACTCCATTGGTCAGCCCCAATCCATGCACAAATGGGCAGCGCTAATTGGATTCCATAGAGGAGGAGAGGGATGACGATGTGAAGCTGGGAGAGGTCTGTGATGGGAAGGAGTACTAAAAAGGTAAGACATTTTGGCTGCGTGAACAGCACACGCTTACAGTCCAAGCACTAGGGAGGCAGAACCAGGGGAACGGCTAGTCTGAGATCAGCCTGACTGCACAAGTTCAAGTGACACAGGGCTGGGACTGTAGCAGTGACAGAACATTCGCCTAGCAGGTGCTGGATCCTTAGTTTGATTCTCAGCACTTTAAGAGGGTGTAGCATTCAGCTCATTCTGGACTCCAGATTAGGGATGCTGAACTTGTAATAGGACTGAAATGGGTATTGTTTCCCTCTCCCAAATCCTAACTAGTGGGTATGCCTAGAGATGACCTATATAAACTACCTTCAGTTGGGGGTGGCCAAAAAGAGTGGCAAAGAGAAGCCAGTATGAGAATAAAGTTGAATGCCATCCCTGGGTCCCTCTCTATGAGGTCACCTCATATGGCTTATTTTTCAACAGTGATCTTACTACTCTAAGATCAGCCTCTTCTACAGCTATGGCTGTCTGCTCACCGAATGCAACTCTAAGATGCAGCTACGGGTCCTGCTCATCAACTGCATGCCTAAGATGCAGCCATGGCTGTCTGCTCACCGAATGCAACTCTAAGATGCAGCTACGGGTCCTGCTCATCAACTGCATCCCTAAGATGCTGACATTCCGTTTATTTTGAGTCTTCTTCAGGGCAAAATTTAGACATCTTATATTTCAGATTCAATATTCAGTTTTAATTTCAATATTCGTAATACCATTCTTTTCCAGATATTTTAATTATACTCTCGGTCTCTAGCAAAATAATTACTGGTGTATTTACCAGCTCACATAGTAGGTCTTTCTTGTCGGACTTTCTTTGAACCACCAGCCCCCAAATAATGACAGAGAAACATATTATAAGTATGAAAGCTTGGCCTTAGCTTAGGCTTGTTCCAAACTAGTTTTCTTTTTTCTTTTCTTTTTTTTTTTTTTTTTTTTGGTTTTGTTTGAGACAGGGTTTCTCTGCAGCTTTGGAGTCAGTCCTGGAACTAGATCTTGTAGACCAAGCTGCTCTCGAACTCACAGAGATCCACCTGCCTCTGCCTCCCAAGTGCTGGGATTAAAGGCGTGCGCCACCACCGCCCGGCATAGCTCTTATAATTTAAATTAACCTGTTTCTGTTCTGCCACATGACTCTCTACCTCTCCTCCATTCTGTATATCCAATTCCCTCCACATCTGGCTGAGTTAAACCCACCCACCTCAGATTCTTCTCTCTCCCCAGAAGTCCTGCTCAGCCATTGGCCATTCAGCTCTTTATTAAACCAATAAAAAGGCATCTTGGGCAGAGACACATCTTCATAGTGTGTCTTATCCCACAACAAGCTCACTTAAGGTTTTGCTGTTAATTTACTTTCCCATAGCGTGATGAGAGAATGAGGGTACTCCGTGGCTCACCGCCACACAACCCTCAGCACTTCCAAGCCTCCACTCTCCTCTGTTTTGTTACTGGTGATGCTATTGCCATCTGCTATAAAGTCACTTCCTCCCAATGAAATAGTCCCTCCTGGAGGGATAAGGGATACTCCTAGCACTAAAGAAATACATGAAACTTATGAGGAGAGGACATGAGCTTCTGGAGCCACAAGCCCGCACCTCCGAGGCTGTCGGAGCAGTAGCACTGGTGAGGAGGAGACCCCAGAGCTGAGCACTCGCTAGTTGTACAGAGAGTTTCAGGGACACAGCTCTCTTGAGCTGTCGCCCATGCTGGGGTGGCCTTTTTGGTAATATAGCTAGCTGCCTTTGAGTCACACATGCTTCTGTAGTAACCCAAAAGAAACCCTAACTGGGTCAGTAATCAAGACTTGGATAAATCATTTCTTCGGTCTGCCATTGGTGCCCTGCCTGAGAGAAACACATGTGATCACATCTTCCCCAAGAAGTCCCACAGCATCTTCAAAAACTCTATGCTGTTAACAGCTTATGGCACTGAAAGTTTGCCTTTACCCACTAAAGGCCAACTCTTCGTGGGGTAAGGCTTTCTCTGACTTTCCAAGGCATTTCAGACATGTGAGGAAAGCCTGGCACACTCAGCTCTCCACATGTGATACGCGAGTGAACAAGAGTGGTCCACGCCTCAGCCTCTGAGTTCCGGGACAGCACTGTAGCCTGGCACCTTTCCTCCCCGTGACCACCTTTCTCCTTGAATCTCTTAGCTCAGGGCTGTAATTCACTTCTCGTTTCCCTAAGTCCCTGTCCTCCTCAGCTTCATGGACAAGCACATCAGGCTGCTCACAGCGGCCTGTAACTCCTGCTCTGGGGGATCTGCCGCCCTCTTCTGGCCTCCTGAGGTACCTGCACACATGGAACACATTCTTAGACACACAGACACAGGCACACATAATAAAAATTAGGGGGAAAACCCACTGCTCTAGACAATCATACTAAGAGAAGAAAAGGCTCTGTTACTCACGATGCCCCTGAATTCATGATGCAGCTCTTGGCTCCGCAGAAGCACTCTCTCCCATCATCGTGATTCATTCCAAGGTTATGACCCAACTCATGGGCGACAATGGAGGCAAATGTCTCCACGGTGATTTGCCCAAACTGTGCCAACACAGCAAAGTGCAGTTAGGAAGTGTCTTCTCCATCAGATTATTTTTGTCCAAAAGCAATGTATCTACTATAACGCTGACTCTGGTCAGCTCAAGCGCACAGCACCAGCCTTTATGTGCACGCTGATAAGAGACTGGAGGGGGTGACTCATACACTGATAATCAAGGATGGGTAGATCATTCCCTGAAGTTTACAAGAAACATGCTGACTTGTTTGAAAGGAGCCTGTTTCCTCGTTCATAAAAAGACAACATCCTGGTAAATTTTGTTGTCATTTTGACACACCTGGGAAGAGGGACTTTCCAACTGAAGAACTGCCTGAATCAGACAGTCTATGAGACATTTTCTTGTTTGTCAGTGGGTCTGGAGGGGCCTGGCCACTGTGGGAAGTTTCATCCCCTCGGCAGGTGGTACTGGGCTATATAAGAAAATTCTCTGAGCATGAGCCAGAGAGAGAGCCAGGACACACATCACTCCTGTGTAGTTTCTTCTTCAAGCTCCCACTCTGAGTTCTTGGCCTGAGTTCCCTAAGTGATGGACTACAGCCTGAAGTTTAAGTCAAATAACCCTCTCCTCCTCCTTTTGGTCATGGTGCTTATTACAGCAACAGAACAGCAAGCTAGCATAGCTAATAACACACATTAAATATTAAAAACGTGATCCAGTTTCTAGGGAAAGAACACGTCTGCTACTCCCACCATGTCCTTCACAATGTCCAAACTACTGCCGTAAAAAAACCAAGGGAGGAAGCATAGAGTCTACCAATGCTGGAGACTGCCCCAATGCCTGTACCCCAAACTGTACTTAAAGAACAACGTACCACATTAATCCCACCTGCGTGGCTCCTTGAACATACTGTTCCTACAAATGCCATTCCTGCAGTCCCACCAAAGCCTTTCTTCCTAAATGAAAATATAAAGTTATAAAATGTACTTGGAGGAAAAAGAAACACATTAGTCCTGTTTCTACAGGTAATCTTAACCACCTTGACAAAAAACTATAGAAACTGGAAGAAAAATGAGAATATGATGTTAGTATTACAAACATAATTTTTAAAATTTTTTTTCATACAATGATGATGCCTTTATGTACCAAGCCAAGTTTGGGGGATTGCCTTGGTCATAGCTATGCTCTGGGCTAAAAATATTCCTAAAAATGTATTATATTTATTCATTCAACAAATGTTACTGAGGAGAGACAGTAACACAGTAAGTAAATACATTCACAAGGGATTGCCTTCAAATCTGTAAAGGGGAACAACTTCCACTGCCAGAATTTTATATGTAGCCAAACTATCAAAGACAGTTACAAAACACTAGAAGAAAAAATAGTTTAAAAAAACCACTCAGTAAGTATGAGTTAGGATAATCAGAGCTCAAACTGAGATGATCTTTAAATCTATCCTTACTACATGAAAATGTTTTCAGCCAGAAATCAATTTTCTTTCTTTCCATATATTCCACACACAAAAAAATATAATAATAATAACTGCAAAATATGCTGTAACAAGGAGAGGAAAGAAGAAAGACACAGGGTAAAGACAAGGATGAGCCACACAAATGGCTGGCGAGAGAATACAACGTCACTGCCACAGAATTAGCAAAAGTCCTTTTTCTCATCATGTCATCCATAGCATTATTTTAAAGGCACTTACAAAACCAACTGTGCACTGTCGTGCCTCCGGCGCATGATTAAAAACTTCTCCCGCCACTGTACGAAGTTGCCCAGCACATCGCCAGCACCTCCGATTGTGTTGATTGGGTTTCTATCTGTCCAGATTTCTAGTCCAACTAGAACAATTCGAATGTTTAACATGATATACATCTGGGGAGGAAACAGAAATGAGACATGTAAAACACATTAAGAACATGAGAAGAAATGGGGGCCTGATGGGACAGGGTCTCATGTCCAAGCTGGTCTGCAGTTTTCTGTGTTGCTGAGGGTGACCTTGGACTCGTGACTTTCCTGCTTCAGTCACCCAAGTCCTGGGATTACAGATGTGTGCCATCACACCCAGTGAACAAAAATACTTGGGAACATTTGAGAAGGAATATGACCAATAAAGTTAAAAACTGGATTATCTGCCACAAAATGAAAATCTACCCTTCACCCATCAAGGATAGAGAACTAAGATTCAAACACCTTTTTATTCCCACTGTAAAATCTGACAAACACAGGAAGTTCAAAGTTTTGAGTAAACTCCATTACAAAACCTTCCTTATTATGTGGTTTGGATCTTGAACGTTGCTAATGGTTCACTGATAAAAGCTTTTCCCCCCTGTTCCATAGTGACAGTACAGAAAGGTGATGGGACCCTTAGGCACTGGAGCCCAGTAGAAAACACCAGGCCACTGAAGGCTTACTTGCAGAACACTAAGGAAGCACGGCCTTGTCCTCTCCCCCTTTCTAGATATTCGAGCCTTAGGGTGAGTGATCACACTCCACCATGCACTTCACTCCATCCCTCCATGAATGCTGCCTCAGCACAGGGCCCAGCAGGCAGGAGAGCCAATCAACAGACGCCTCCCGCACTATGCATCTCTCTGTAAGGTGAACACCTTGAGCAGTTTGCTATAGCGGTGGAAAGCTTACTAGAATACAGACTTAACATGGATATTCGGACATTTTACGGCAGAAATGTCAATTCACTCAATCAGTAAACCATAAACATTTCTAACCTTGTACCTAAAATCCTAACCACGGAGACATCAAAGCTTTCCATAAAAGTACAATAGAATTCCCATCTATTTCACAGAGGTATAGTGAGGAGTGGGTTGATAGGCTCTACTTCTAGACCACTGGGAGTCTTCAGAAGAATGATGTCAATACCATCCCAGCAGTTCACATCCCAGCAGTCTCCCACCAGATGAATCCCAGCATCTCTCCCCTCTCTCTCTCTTTCTCTGTCTCTCTGTGCTTGTCTCTGTCTGTCTGTCTCTGTCTCTCTGTGTCTCTGTCTGTCTCTATACCTGTCTCTCTATGTATTTCTGTCTCTGTCTCTCTCTCACACACACGCAGCAGCAGCAGCAGCATTATTAAAAAATACTATTCTTTCAGTAAAGAAAAGCAAAGAGCCTTCCATGAACATCAGAGCACCGGGCCTGATCTGTTCCAAGATGAGGCAGATGCTGATACGAAACCTCTTGCTCTTGAGTCTTTTGACATTTCTATTTCCCTTTTCAATGTTATTCTAAAGATTACAGAACAAACATGTATACATCCGGCGGTCAGATTTTTAAAATGACACGTTTTAAATTCTGCCCTGAGACTGTGTGCGTGGGCAGCACAGAGGAGAAATACAACTTACGCTGTCCAGATAGTTTGCTAGGCGGATCATCTCTTCTCGCACAGCAGTCTGGTTTCTTCCCATCATGTCATACTGGAAAAGCAAAGGAGGAAAACCACGATCACAAAGCCGTCAAGCAGTCAAGATACCTGCACTCCCCTACACTGGAGAGAAAGCACCAAGGATTTCCTCGGAACCAAAAATGGAAGCATCTAGACACTTTGCAGCATTTCAAATGAACCAACTTCATTGTGGTGGCTGGAATGAGAACCGTCTCCCATTGTCTAAGGAATCTGAACATCTGGTCCCCAGTCAATACTGCCGTTTGGGGAGCTCAGGAGGTGGGGATTTGCTGGAGGAAGTATGCCACTGGAGGCAGGCTTTGTAAGTAAAATCATCCCACCATTTCCAGTTTGCCCTCTCAGTTCTTAGCTCCAGCCACCTGTCTGCCACCTGCTGCCATGTGTCCCCACCATTAGGGATCTAACCCTCAGGAACCATAGACCACAATAAACTTCTTCTGTGAGCAGCCGTGGTCCTGGAGCCCTCCCACAGCAACAGAAAACTAAGACATTAGAGACACATTTTAGTGATAAATAAGAGAAGAATAGTAAGGCACAATAATTACATTGAAATTAAAATGCATGAAAGTCCTAAGTTTTCTTCAAATGCATGTAATTTTAGAATAGATTTCCTTCTTAACATTACTCTCACTGATTTTTATTTGTTTGCTTGTTTGCTTTCGAGACAGGCTTTCTCTGTAGCTTTGGAGTCTGTTCTGGAACTAGCCCTTGTAGATCAGGTTGGCCTCGAACTCACAGAGATCCACCTGCCTCTGCCTCCCGAGTGCTGGGATTAAAGGTGTTTGCCACCACCGCTCAGCTATTCTTACTGATTTTAATGCAAATTATTCTCAAGATTTCACAAAGGTACAATCTTTAAAGCTTAGATAATAGCATGAAAAACTGTGTAATGATTTCCTAATCCTATGTCTTAGGCTAATGCCGTCAACAATAAACTAATAATGAGAGGTTAGTCCAGGATCATGAGTTCAAAAATGCTATGTGGCTAGAAAACTAGAGATATAAAAATTCTACCATGTTAGACCAAGTGTTTTATTGATGCTTTGTTTGTATATGGCTAAATTTGCACATCTATTTTTAATGTTATTTTTAAACAACCTACTGCTAACAAAAAGAAAAGCTTATGGAGTTTGTGACAAAGGCCCTAACAACAGAACCTGCAGCTGTATCTGTTCAGTCAGAGTCTGATTTAACAGAACTTGACGGAAATGGAAGCACTGCTACCCTGAACTATTTTCTGTATGAGTGTAGTCAGTCTCTCAGGGGAAAACCATGGAGAAAAATCTCTATTTCTGCCACTTATCCAAACATTCTACAGAACCTTTCGGCCTCTGCTGGGACTGGGTTCACACTGGCCCCTTCCCTTGCTTCCTTCTGCCACCAGGGGCTCATAAGCACACCAAAGTACACATATGTGCAGCTCTGACTAACCAGGGCTTTTACCAACCTATGCACAAGAAGGGATTCTAAAAACCAAAAGAGGGATCTTCAAAATGTTCTCTGTGGCTTTCCAGAAAAGACCTGCCGATCAAATCATGTTTATGAATAATTTTTCATACAAGCCAAAGAGGTAAAAGTCACCCGGAACATTACCAATAATCTATATGATTTATATTTAAATTATATTTAAATTATTTAGGAGTTCCAAAGCCACAGAGAAACCCTGTCTCGAAAAAAAAAATTATTTAGGAGCAATGTGAGAAACCGATGATCTTGTGGTAGCTGAAAAAGACGCAGTACCTCTTGTAAACAAAACAAGCAGCTCGGTCTTTCAGGACAACTATGGAAAGCGCCCAGCTGTTGCCCTGTACCCTGAAAATACTCAGGGCTTCTACAGCAGGCCCGGCCCCGGGCTGGTCTTTTAGACTGAGGAAGACATCCTCTGAAACAGCAGAAAGCAAGTCAGCCCCACGAGGCAGCACCCAACTGTCCTGGTGTATAGCCACAGCCTGTCAAGTAATCTGAAAAGGGTGACAGACACAGCATGAGACAATCGCTACAAAGAGTGGGGTTACACTGTCCCATTTAGGTCTGTGGATAAAGCTAAGTCAAGCGGACATGAGTACAGGCCTATAAATTCAGCACTCGAGAGACTCAGGCAGGAAGGTTAGGAGCTCAGGACCTACCTAGCAAGACCCTGCCTCCAAATAAATAAATGAGTAAATAAATAAGCTATTTTAATCTTGAGATGACCACTTAAGCCAACTATTTATCGTGTTTTATATTTTCTTCATAAGTTACTCACTTCTCAACTGCTTTTATATCAAAAGGGAGAAAGAGTCAGCAATTCCTACCCTTTCCTTGTCTACAACAATGAAGAGCTCCACGTAGCGGGTCTGCGGAAGAACAGCTCGTCGCCTCTGTCAAGATAAGCACCACAGAGCAGGTTTTTTAGGAGACCAGATACAGTCCACAAGAGCAACAACCAGACCAAGAGCTAGTCATGTGACTTCACATCTGCTAAAAGCAGTACCATCAGTTGGGTTACTCAGCACACCCATGTCAACAACACAGAAGTATTAGCTGCTATTTGTACTGATAAGAGAAAAACTCTAGGATAAGATGGGTTTAAAGAGCAGAATCACTGTTTTTCAACTGAAGCACATATACATACACCTTGTAAAGGGAAACCTGATTACCATGGTAAGACAGAAAGAAAAACACCGGCTGAGGTCGGAGAAAAAGATGAGCAGAGTCGCCAGTGCAAAAACACGGCTTAGTTATGCCCTCTGACAGAAATTCATGCCACACAGAATAAGCAAATGCTTAATAGCTCTCCAATGGTTAATGAGCATGGAGCAGAAGAGCGATGATAGCAATGCCATCGTCAGATGATGGTTATCTGAAATATGCCTTAAGGCAGTATTGTGGTACATACCCTTAATCTCACAAAACAGAACTGCACGCCTCACCCAGCATGTGGTACCATGTCACCCGTGAGGAAGCACCCTACAGCTGACCACAGCTGCCAAGAGCCCCACATCTTGAGCAATCCAGGGCATCCTCAAGAAACCTCAAAAGCAGGACCTAAGTGTCCCTGAACAATCTCTGAAGCAATAATTACTGTAAATCTCTGTGTGTGTGTGTGTCTCCTTTCCTCTTCTCTTTCTCTCCCCCACCTAAAGCTGGAGGTATCTAAGTAAAACCTCCGCTGCTCTCTTGGCCAGAGAGTAATGATTACACAGCAACGCCTAAGAGGATCGCTGCCGAAGACCTAAGCCCTCATCTAAAATGTCAACTGCTCTCCTCTGAGTCGCCAGAACCACCTATTGCACATCTTCCCATACCCTGGCTCTGGTCACAAGACCTGGCACGGAGCTGGGAAAAGACAACAACCACTGTTTAGTGTGAAAAGGAACAATTTCTTAAGAACAGTCTGGGGCCCGAAGAAAGCGACTGCCCCTTACACGCAGCAGCTGAGTCATGCTTGGATGCTCCTCCTCTGTGTCCCCGTTAGGAACGCCGCATCTCAGAGGCTCTTGGTGGACGCCGTCCGTGGGGTAAAATATGTGCTCGAAGTGCGAGCTGTTGTGCAGAGGTTCAATCCCAAAGCTGGCGTTCTCAAAGTGCAGCAGTCCTCTGCATGGTGCAGGACACAGACCGTTGTAGAAGAAAAAGAAACACACAGGACGAATCAGAAGCTGACTTTACAGTCTAGTCTCGAACACACAGAAGGGAGGCATGGAGAGTCCAGCAGACACAAACATCAACTTCTGGTTCTCCACTGACTCAGCTCCAGCATGAAGCCTGCTGAGCAGCTGGGAGGAAAGGTGGACCTGGCGCCAGAGTTTGACTCCAGGTATGTTTTCTGTGGGCCCAGGGACTCCCGGCAGGTCATTTATCCTTGGCCTTAGTATAGAATCTACACAGAATGGTTCCCATTAAATTATTTAATATGCACAAAATACTTAGACTACTTCCTGGCAGACAGAAAACATTAAGTAAGTGTTCTTTCTTAAGTGATGCTGATGACAGCCATCATTTATAGCTGATCTGAGCATGGAAAGTGGTATCTATTAGTTCAGTCAATCAGGACAGCTCCACACACTCAGGCCTCCGCTGCCTGTAACAGCAGCGCTACTATAACTGGTGTGTGACAAAATTCCTCCGGACCTTGTTTACTTACCTGAATATGATCATAATTTGCTTATCTGAATATGATAATAATAAGCCCTTTTACTATCAATGTGACACTTGCATGAAATAATATAGGAAAAAATTTTACAAGGTGCTATGGAAACTTAAAATGTATTTTGTTACAAATAGGAAACCTTTTGTAGTCTGAAAAAATGAAATTCTCCCATTGGACATTACAACTGAGCAATTACTAGGTTTTTCTAAATAAATATTCCAACGGCTGGAGAGATGGCTCAGTGGTTAAGAGCATTGCCTGCTCTTCCAAAGGTCCTGAGTTCAATTCCCGGCAACCACATGGTGACTCACAACCATCTGTAATGAGGTCTGGTGCCCTCTTCTGGCTTGCAGACATACACACAGACAGAATATTATATAATAAATAAGTAAAATATTTAAAAAATAAAAAAATAAAAGAGTAAGCTTAAATAAATAAATATTCCAAGAATATCTGAAGCACGCCTGGAAAGGTCTTTAGTAACCTCAAAGTAAGTCCAACTAAATTAGACACGGGAAGGACCCAGTCTGAAACCAGGAGGAGAGGTAAGGGCAGAGCAGGGAGACAAAGCAAGGGATTCCTCACCTGAGTCCAGAGCAGATGCTGACTGCAACGGCTGAATTGTGCATGCCCTCCACGTAGCCCCGATAATGGCAATGATTCTAAATGAAACACAAAAACACTCTTCAAACACTGCCGTGCTGCTCCAAACCATCAAGATGCTGCAAAGCTAACCGAATTCCTGAGGCTAACCTAAGAAATACCACAGCATGCTCCAGGCCACCTGAAGACCATCTGCTGTCACCCAACAACACACAAATCTTCAGGCAGGAACCCCAAGGACACCAGTTACAAACAGTCCTGCCCTGTGACCTTCCAGTCCAGAAACAGCAGGTTGGAGTTACACTGCATTTAACATTTTAAGTTACAGTTGGCCCAGAAAACTCCAATGGAGAATTAATGTGTAAGGACTTAGTTGAGAGCTGAAAAGGCCCCCCAGAAAGGAGACCATTATGCATAGGGGATGGCTGTCAGCATTAGGTGAGTTCCCCTTTCCCCCTGGGCACATTAGAAACTGAATGAAATTTATGCTCTGGCAGTGCTGAGGCATGCATGGGCAGCCCATACATGGCAGTTCTGTTGAACTTGTCCATATTGGGGTTCATGGTCTAAGTTGATGAGGATGACTGACCAGGTCTCTTCCTCAAAAGGGCACCATATCTCATTACAGATGGTTGTGAACCACCACATGGTTGCTGGGAATTGAACTCAGGACCTTTAGAAGAGCAGGCAGTGCAGTGCTCTTAACCACTGAGCCATCTCTCCAGCCCAAGGGCACATTAGCTACACTAACATATGTTTAACCATCTTAGAAAGCTTAAGTGCCTTTATCCTAAATTTGGGGCAAGAAATTAATCAGTCAAAAATGCAAAAGTCAGCATCACTTGCCAACAGCAAACTTGCGTGCACCAGGATTTTGTCACCTGTAAGACAGCCCTGTTGTAAATGGGGGGAGAGGTGCAGGTTGTGTTCCCCAGCCACCAGCCGTTGGCCCGCTCAGCTGCTGGCCGCCTGCACCCGAAAGAACCACAGGAGAACGGTGTTCATTCAAACTCTGACTGGCCCATTATCTCTAGCCTTTTCTTGGCTAGCTCTCACATCTAAACTAACCCATTATAAAAGTCTGTATGTCACCACAAGGTGGGTGACTTACCGGATGGTTCTACGGTACCTCCCTCTGCGGCAGGGGCCTCATGGCAACTGACTCACTTCCTTTCTTCTCCTCAGAACTTCCGTTCTGTCTACTCCACCCACCTAAGGGCTGACCTATCTTATAAGCCAGGCAGCTCTTTATTCAACCAATAAGAGTAATACAAAATACAGGAGAACACTCCCACATCACAGCCCCAAAGCACCACATTAGAAAAGCCACAGTTAGGGGCTCCTACCCTACCAGACAGGAAGATGCACACCAGGCCAGTGAGTAATAAGACACACCGGCCACTGACATCTGAACCACAAGCAAGTCTCTCAACAAACGGGAGTGCATTTAGGGCTTTTCCTACAGGCACAGTATAGCACGCTGGGCAAAGGCGCTGTAGTAATGAATGCTGCTATCCACTGAACAGACACATGGAAAAGAGTAAACTTCGTATCACAGGAGAACAAACTCCAGAGAGATCAAGAATCAAAATGTAAAAACTGAAAGAATATAAGATGTTAGAGAAAACGTGAATAAATCCCTCTTTAATCCAGGAGAATGGATGAAAACCTCTTGGCCCATCACTCAAAACCTAGATGCACAAGGGATGGTGGCAAATCATCGTAATCCTTGAGACTGAGCAGGAAGAGCTGGAGTTCTGGGCCAACCTGGGCTATATAGGTAAGACTCTGCTCAAAAGTAATGATAATAAGATTATCTAGGTGCAATTAAGGTAAGAGTAAAGACCTTTACTACATTAAAAAATAATTTAAGCTTCTACATGAAAAGAAAGGCATAAAACCCCCAAAAACAAAAACCAGAAGGAAATATTTGCAAATTGCATAACAAAGGGTTCCTATCCCCAAATATAAACACCTCTTAAATCGGAGGTTCTCAGCCTGGGGTCCTGACCCCTTTGGAGGTTGAAAACCCCTTTCACAGGGACCCCATATCAGATCTCCTGCATGTCAGATTTTTACGTTATGATTCATAACAGTAGCAAGATTACAGTTGTGAAGTAGCAACAAAATCATGTTAAGGTTGGGTGTATTGAAGAGAACTTTGTTACAGGGCCGCGGCGTTAGAAGGTTGAGAAGCACTGTCTTAAATACCAAGTGGGAAACTGGACAGAGGACAGAATTTACAAATGCACTCACTTATACAGAACCAATCACTGACCCTGTTAGCCAGCGGGACCTGCGCAGGATATGTCGCCAATAAGACACACTGGGAAACAATAAAGCTGGCCAGTACCAGCAGGTGACCCTGAAGCCAGCAGCCTGATGACGTTTGTTTAATAACTTGCCTTTACGAAGTATTTCCACAGCATTCTATCTAGTTCTGCCACAGATGCCTTATCTGTGTGACCAGATCTGCCGAGAATGTCCCAGTACCTCCAATTTTACTAAAACCTCATGAATGGATGAAAGCCTGCAGTCTGTCAACACATTCAGGCAGACTTTGTCACAAACCCTTGCTCTCTATTCAGCCCCACAGAGGAACATTAACAAACCGCCACCTGTTTCAAGGCCAAAAGGACTTTGTCCCAGGCCACTGCGAGTTCTCCTAAATATTAATTACTGCTCTGGATCTTCCCCAACTTCCCTTCTCCTAGAGGAAACAGTATGCGAGTTTCTAGAGTATGCTAGACCACACCGATTTCTTACATACTGCAGCCTTTCCCTTTGTGTGCTAATAAATCTGCATTTGTTTTCTCCTATTTAATCTCTGCCAGCTCATTCCAGCAAACTTTCAAATTACCAGCATAATTCTCAAAAACAAAACATATCGTATTTATAGGTTAACAAAACTGATACTCACACTGCAAGGCTGCAGTGAAGAAATGTCTTGTATGTGCCACAGTGAGGACATGCCCGGTATGCACCACAGTAAGGACACACCCGGTATTTACCACAGTAAGGACATGCCCAGTGTGCACCACAGTGAGGACACGCCCGGTGTGCACCACAGTAAGGACACGCCCGGTATGCACCACAGTAAGGACACGCCCGGTGTGCACCACAGTGAGGACACGCCCGGTGTGCGCCACAGTGAGGACACGCCCGGTGTGCGCCACAGTGAGGACACGCCCGGTGTGCGCCACAGTGAGGACACGCCCGGTGTGTGCCATGCTGAAGCACACACCCGGTGAACTCTGGCCCTTAAGAGCAGAGCAGAACACCAGAGAACAGCCCGCTAGCCCAGGGCCCAGGGAGCCTTGGCATCCTTTCTCAGAGAGCGAAAGTGCAACAGTGCACGAGGGGGCAGAGCTGGGAGCAAGTCTACTGAGTCCCAAGATAACCCCCAAAGTCCTCAGACATCATAATCACACAGCAACTCAAGCACTTATTTTTCTTATTAAGAAATAGCCTTGTGAGAGCCAGAAAAGAGCTTTATAAATTCCTTCAATCTTAAGGAGTAGAATCCCAAAGGAAAACATTTGAAGTTTATAAATATACATGTAAATTAATTGTACGTTATAGACAATGCCGTGTACCATAAGGGACAATCTAGCCACATGCAAAGAAATGAGGGTATCTAAGTTTTACTTTGTATTTCAGATCTATTGGCACACTTTCATTTGCCTGAACAATATTAAACAACCAAGAAATAATGGAAATACTCCATGTTGATACCCAGTATTTTTCAAACATCTAGTAAAAAAAAACTACCATTCTATAAAACTAAAATTATTGAAGTTTCTATGCAATTAAAATCTATTTTTGAAATTTTAGTAGTCTTTCAATAATGAATAATTGTTATACTTATTTATAAATTGCCAGACTATCTCTTGTAAACAACCCTCAAATAAGACCTCATTAAAGTCCCCAGTAACTCCATGAAGTCATAACTACTATACCCATGTTAAAGTGAAGGCACCAAAGGCCAAACAAGTTGGTACAAAACCCTCACCGGACAATAAACACGCAGCCAGAATTCAAGCTTTAACTGTGTCTGGATGGGGAGGAGGCTCCACAAAGAACAGTAAGAGCTCAAGGGCATCAACTGTGGTCTTTGCTTCTTACCGTAGCCATCGCTGGATGGATGGAAATATGGACAAACTACCTTTTATCTGGAATATACTACAATGTAAATTCAATCTCTTTACTAGCCTCCTATTAAACAATGCAAAGTCAAGATAAAAGAATCAGGCCAGGCCATGATAGTGCACGCCTTTAGTCCCAGCACTTGGGAGGTAGAGGCAGGCGGATCTCTGTGAGTTTGAGGCCAGCCTGGTTCCAGGCCAGTCAAACTACATGGAGAAACCCTATTTCGAGAAAAAATTAAAAAATAAAATTAAAAAGGTAATCAGTGGACTAGAAATAGACACGGCAAAGTCAGCATTTCCTTGTGGTTTGTATAGTGCAAAGTAAAGCATTTGCTTCCGGTTCTTTTGAAGAATGCTACAGAGGTCCTCACTGACACACAGGATCCATCTAACAGGGCAGTGCAAAGTTCGAGTGAGCAAGAACACAGTCGGCGGGAGTTACCACTTCTCGTGAACACTGCTGCGGAAGAAGACGTGTGCCCCGCCTACGTGCCCAGGGAACTGTGACACTCCTCCTCCTGAGCAACACTAGACCTGCACATGCGCCAGGAAGAGACACCACCAAGCCAGGCTCGGCATCTGCCAATTACTTGGAGGATTCCAGGCCAGCTCTGTCCCCGAGAGGGTTCTGTTGCCTGACACAGAGAGAACCACACCTCTTGAGGAATGAAATGTCAGCAAAAAAAATAAATAAAAAATAAAAAAATCAGAATACGTAACAATAAACAAATGTGGTTTTACTGGACATAAATAACAAAAGGAAGGTGTGCTTTTAAATATTAATAGTTTACCAAAACAGTAAAACCTTCAGTCTTCAAAACATGACTCCTCCCCTTCATGACCAGTCAGCATTGTCATTAGACAACAGTTAGTTACTTTCCCATCTTATAAACGCGATTTTTCAAGACAGGGTTTCTCTGTGTAACAGTCCTGGCTGTCCTGGAACTTGCTCTATAGACCAGGCTGGCCTCGAACTCACCGAGATCCACCTGCCTCTGCCCCCCGAGTGCTGAGATTAAAGGTGTGCACCACCACCACCTGGCTTTAAACACAAATCTTAACTAATGAGAGCAGGAGAGTGGTATGATGAGAACCAGTCTCCTCCAGGGCCATCATATACGGAAGGGGAAGGTGTCCTGCGGGACTGGCAACCACGCAGTCCAGGGAACCTGACAAGAACACGTTGAAACTATGTACGGTTTCAAGGGGAAGATAAAGTACCTGCATACTGGGACGGTCAGACAGCAGAGAGCCTTCCTCGTCGTAGGTATAAACTACAAAGTCGGTAGGTAAAAGGTCTCTGGAAGAGGAAGAAGAGAAATGTGTCAAGTACCAAGAGTCGAAGGCACAGCTCGTAGGACATTGTTCACAGAAAGAGAGAGGCAGAAATTAGCTTTTAAAAGCGTTTTACCTGATCCACTATTGTAAAGAAAGTGCTACTGCGAAACCAAAAGCTAATAAACAGACTTGAGCTTCAGACATTAGCTGAGCAATGCAAAGATACAATTTGCTCTCCTGGCATGATGCTCACAAGAAAAGAACAAGTGAGGCTGCTTGACTCTCTCATATTTGTACAAGACAAATAAGTATTTTATATTCCTTTCTACAAAGTACTATGTAAACAATAAAGATGAAGACAAACGTCTGCTGTCAATTGTTAAAGGAAGTGCCTCGCCCTCACTGAGGAACAGTGGTGTGAACCATGGGAAAGCAAGCTTCTCTCACACTGACCTCCAGGCCTTGTAGAAAATCAGGGAAGCAGGATGCACGGTGTGGTTAAAGTTCAAAGCAACCCGAAGCCGCCTGAGACCAACTGACCCTCCTGTCCAGAGACGGACAGACTGATGGTCTGCCTTGCTTGCCCTGAGTGACTTCAGCTACACGACCACTGTGGCACAGAAAACCCTTGGTGAATCTGTGCCTCTGCCTCCTTGATACAGGAAGCCCATGGCAGCAAATCTAGAGGCACAGCAGTCCCTGTGACTCAGAGCCTGGAGCACTTGAAGCTCTGAGAGTCCTGAGTAATCTCTGTCCCATGTCTTTGCAAAGTCTGCTCTGTTGCTCTGTGGGCAGTATTCAAAGGAGCCTATGGAGCTGAGTCTTTTCATAAGCTGATCTCACTGGGCACTGGAGTCTATACACATGCACCACACATACCAGACACACACCATACCACACACACACACACACACACACACACACACACACACACACACCAGACACACACCATACCACTCACACACACACCAGACACACACCATACCACTCACACACACACACACACCAGACACACACCGTACCACTCACATATATATCCCACACATCCCTCACACATACACATGCACACACACACACCATACCACTCACACACAATACCTTTCACACACACACACATACCATACCACTCAAACACACACCCCACACATCCCTCACACATACACATGCACACACCATACCACTCAAACACACACCCCACACATCCCTCACACATACACACGCACACACCATACCACTCAAACACACACCCCACACATCCCTNCCACACATCCCTCACACATACACACGCACACACCATACCACTCAAACACACACCCCACACATCCCTCACACATACACACGCACACACACACACCATACCACTCAAACACACACCCCACACATCCCTCACACATACACACACACACACCATACCACTCAAACACACACCCCACACATCCCTCACACATACACACGCACACACACACACCATACCACTCAAACACACACCCTACACATCCTTCACACATACACACACACTAAACATCCTACACACACACATACACACCCTTCACTCTCCCTAAAGGTAAATTTGAAAAGAATTAAGCTATGCATGCCTGGCTTCCCTCCACACTGCCTCTTGGAAGTGCAGCCTGTCCAATCATATCATGAATTCCTGTAGACTCCAGATGCAGGCCTACCCCTGTGCAGCAGGGTCAGCAATAACTAAATCTGCTGACTCCAGGATTCAGACTCCACTAAGCAATATCCATCTAGAAAAGAAATCACTGTACTGCTGAGGGAAAACATAATTAAAAAGGCAAAATAAATGAAATTTCTTACGTGTTTCTTTCCAAGTGAATAACATGCTGTTTTCCTTGCGCCTGGATGACATAAGACACCTAAGTGCACAGAATAGGAAAAAAGCAACAATAAAACATCATCTTGTAAATTACTTTTCAACATATCACAAGAGGCAGGAGAGATCATTCCAAATTAAAGTAACTTGGCAATGCCTGCAACAGTTAATGGAAAGTATTTTTTGGTTTTTTGACATAGGATTTCTCTGCAGCTTTGGAGCCTGTCCTGGAACTAGCTCTTGTAGACCAGGCTGGCCTCAAACTTACAAAGATCCGCCTGCCTCTGCCTCCCAAGTGCTGGGATTAAAGGCGTGCACCACCACTGTCCGGCTAATGAAAAATATTCTTAAGTAATATATATTCTATTCATCTGTCTCCCTTTAGACCCAGGTCATGGAAAATTGCCTACACTTCTATCTATTCTTTTTTAATTTGTTTTAGATTTATTTGTTTGTTTTGTGGGGGTCTTTGTGAACACCGTAGCCAGCAGAGTGTCAATCTGCAAGAGGCAAGAAGAAAGTCTGGTTCAATTTAACTAACTCAGTAGCTGCTGTTAGTTCTGGCACCAGGGAGTTTATTTTAGGCATATTTAAGCACAGCACAATTTGGAAAAAGTTACCTGGTAATAACTAGCTCAACCCCATATGCACAACAAAGCTTAAGACATGATTCCATAGACATTTTTTACAGTACATGTGACCTCTTTCATAAATATATGTTCTACATGTGACATTTTAGGGTTCAGGTGTGGTCTGGGGCATACAGATAGTGCGAAAGTCACCAAGCTATTAACCACCTCCACTCCCAGCCTCCGTGGCAGAGAACAGGTGTCTCCGCCTGAGAAGCTTACCATGCCTGGTTCCCTAGCGCTTATCGGTGAGCACCAGGACTTCCTGGCCTCCTACACTGTTTTACACATAACCATGCTTTGACTGTGTGGATGTATGTGTACTATGTGTGTGCCTGGTCCCCTGAGTTCAGAAGAGAGTGCCACAGCTCCTGGAACTGGAATTATGGATGGCTCTGAGCTAACCTGTGGTGCTGGGAAGTGACTCCCAGTCCTCAGCAAGAGCAACAAGTGCCCTTAACCGATGAGCCCTCTCCCCAGCCCCAGCTGTCTGCTCTTCCTCAATGTGTTCACCGCTGTAACTTCAGGAATTAGTTTCCAGGGTACCAACATGGCGCTTCCTTTGCAGAAGGAGGTCTTCCTTCTGTTTAAGTGAGTTTCGAGAGATTATTTAGTTCTACAAAAGTGGACAAGAAATTCCTGTTCTCTTGTGACCTTTACAGCTTATCTCATCAACTCTAATGCACACTTTCTCCTCCTGCCAACAGCCCCGTGGAGCGAGAACCCATCACGCGCAGACGTGGCAATCTCACTAGCAGCGCTTCAGCTTCTTGATAAACAGTGTCATCTTAGAGTTAGTTCATTATTTAGATTACCCTGACTTTGTCATCTTCAAGTTCAGCGGACCCTTTTCTCTAGCTCAAACAACTGCCCTGTTCTAACTACAGGACAAACTATTGACCGTCAGGTCGTGGACAAGGGCTTGATCCCAAGGACAACACTACTGGGAGGTGAAGGATCTACCTGTACATGGCTCATCAACAAACAGAAAACACTCCTCCAGTGGAAAACAACACTCAATTTCCTTATAAGCAGTTTTGCTATTTTTTAAATCAGCACATAAAGTATTTGATATTAAAACTCATACTCAGCCCTTGAAACAACCACGGCTGCAAATATCACCCTTCATTAAGAAAAGGAGAAACTGAAATTTCATTAATAGTCACAGTTCTCAAGAGAGCACTCACCTGCTTGGAACTGGACCTCGGGGCTTCCCTTCTTTCTCTAGTTAGTCTCCAAGGCGTTATAATCTCATAAGAAGAAAGATGTTTGGTCTGCTGAAAGTCTGCAGCAAAAGGAAAAAATTACAACGTGAGCCCGAAAAACCTACGTGGTACCAAAATACCGGAAATAAAAAAGCGAGTGCGCAGCTGGATATAAAGCTGCATGTTTTTAATCCCAGCACTCAGGAGGCAGAGGCAGGAGGATCTCTGTGAGTCTGAGGCCAGCCTGGTCTACAGAGCAAGTTCTAGGATGGCCAGAGATACACAGAGAAACTGTCTCAAAGAAGAAAAAAACAAAACAAACAAAACCAAAACCTTCTATAATAATATAATAAAGTGGTTACCTACAAGCATGAATGAAAGAAGACTAATACTTTTGCTGCATTCAATCATAATTACAAAATATTATACTTGGGCTGGCAAGATGGTTCAGCTGGTAAAAGGCTTCCTGCCCAGCCTGACAACCCTGAGTTGATTCCTGGGACCACGTGGTACAAGGGGAGAACTGACTCCTAAGAGTTATATGACCGCCCTAACCACACACAAATACATGTAATTTTAAGATGTAATGCTGTATTTATATATTGCAAATTACGACTCTAAACTGTCATAAACACGCAAATAGCATAAATGAAGCAATCTGTTGGGTGTCTTCCAGGTGAGGCAGGGTCAGGAAGCAGTAAGAAGTCTATTTCCTACAGTGTGCGTCTCCATTGTCCGAGCCGGTTTACAACGCCGTGTATGCTGCTTCCACTGTTGTTCCTTTGTAAAACCTAAGGCGTACCTGCTCAAGTGCGACCCTGACTGCTAGCAGCTCTGCCTGCCGTCATTTCTAACCCGCGAGTTGCCCACCAAGGAAAGGCTCTGCCAATGGGCAGCCTTCACACCTCACACCTGAAGTCCGGGTTGACCTTTTCACTTGGCCCCGACACCCCTCCTCCGATGTCACCGCATCTCATTCATATTAACTGCCCGTGTCTCACAAACAGATTGGGGTGAAGAATCGCTCCAACATTTACCAAGTCGGCACCGTATAAAAACCTGTTCATAGTTCACAATTTCAGAGACATCAACAGGAAAACATAAGTTATGTCAGGTCCAATACACAGCACACTAAGAATTTTCTGACTTTTCTCCATCAGTCTCGCAGGCATTTTAGCTCATACCATGACTATCATCCAGATATGATGTGGGATGCCCTTCTGTATATGTGTTGCTTTATATTGATTAATGAATAAAGCTGTTAGGGCCAACGGCTTAGCAGAGTAAAGCCAGGCAGAAGATCAGAAGAGGGAGTAGGCAGAGTCAAGGAGACACTATGTAGCCACTGAAGGAAAAAGACACTGGCAAACCTTACCGGAAGGCCACAGCCTTGTGGAAATACTTAGATAAATAGAAATGGGTTAATTTAAGATATAAGAGCTAGCTAGGAAAATGCCTGAACTATTGGCCAAATAGTGTTGTAATTAATATAGTTTCTGTGTAATTATTCAGGTCTGGGCAGCCGGGAAACGAACACGCAGTCTCCATTTACACAGATATTGTGTCAACTGGGAAAAACAAAACCTTGAAATACACTACCTAGTAGGCAGAAATACCCATAATCCTAAATTAACTGGTGTTGAAGGCTATTTCTTTATGTAAAATGAGCCTTTCAATGACCTCCAGTCTTCTCAAATTCCTAAAACATAGGTTTAAATAGCATCCTTAAAAACCTTCCTTCTGCATCAGTAACCAACCCTACTGCTGGAACTGTCACTCTGAGCGTGCAGCAAGATAAATGCAGTACTGCAGTGGGCAATAAATTCTGTGTGATCAGGAGTAGACTGTATTCCAGAAAAAGATGATAAAAAGTTGGGGAGGGGAATAAGGTGGGGGTGGATATGGGAGGGATCAGGAGAAAATGTGATCAAAATACACTATATAAAATTTTCAAAGAATGTTTTTAACGTAAACTAGTCTGAAGCCAGGTGGGAGGACAAATCTATAATCCCAGCACTCAGGGGAAGTGGGTAGAGTAAGGGCACAAGTTCACGGTCAGCTTCAGCCATAAAACAAGTTTGAAGCCAGCCTGAGCTAGAGGCCTAACTAAAAAAGAGCAAAAATGGCGTATTCCTGTCATGACTCGCTATTGCCAAGAAAAAGTTTCAGAAATCCACTAGAGACAAGAACACAGACACTGAGAGGCACCAATCAGTGCTGCAGTGGGAGAAGCTAAGCCACTGGCAGCTAAACTAACATTTTTCACTACGATTCAGAAGAGAACTCCACAGAGAGAAAAATATGAAATATTTCCAAAAGGCAAAATTTGTAGTTCTAATGGGCAGGAAGATGTTTCAAGAGTTCTCTATCCAAAACAGGTTCTGTGACTTCCTAAGGTCACCAGCCTACTTTACAGGAGAAGACAGGAGTCTTTTACCTGGATGGCTACAGGGATAACAAAAGCTAGATACAAGAATAGAAAGTAGGATAGTCATGGCGGTGCACGCCTTTAATCTCAGCGTTTGGGAGGAAGAGGCAGGCAGAACTCTGTGAGTTTGAGGTCAGTCTGGTCTACATAGTTCTGAAACAGCCAGAGATCCGCAGTGAGACCCTATCTCAAAAAGACAAAACAACAACAAATATATATACATATATCCTATAACTCTATATTTTTTGTCAATTGGGAACCATGTCAGAAAATATATTGTTGAAAATATATATGTATTCTATAAAAAATACAAACTGGAATGGTCTTTCGCTGGTTCCCATTTTAAAATATTTTCTTTTGTAAAGCAGATGTCATAATCGTTTGTGGGTTTTAAGGTTTCAAAATTATAGCACTTCTGTATTTAGGAGTTCTTACTCTGACACCAACTTCTTTCAAAGACCCAAGGATCCACCTTCTATATCAAAACCACACACAAACACCATGCATGTACAAAGCTTCTGAGAGCATATTATTTCAAAAAGAATATACACTAATATACACAAACTACAAGGGAATACTTGTTTCTTTTTTCTTTTCTTTTCTTTTTTTTTTTTTTTTGCCAAAATTCTAGTCTGGTTTCTTTTTCCTTATCTCCTGCTCATTCCCGACATGCATTTCCCTAATTTCTCTAATCTATGCTTCCCGTGGGAACCAAAATGCCATTTCTCTCATTTTACTATAAAGGAAACACATTTAACCTTCCTAACCCTGGCATTGTGGGCTGGAAAATCCTTGGCTGTGGGTCATCCTGTGCAGTGTGGGCGTGTCTAGCAGCACCCCTGGCCTCCACTCTCCAGATGCCAGCAGTATTAGTTCTGACCATTCAAGTGCCCCTGTGCCTGCAGGTGTAGGAGGTGACACTGCCTCCAATTAAAAACCACCAGGAATGCCAGGTGGTTAAAGTCTTTAATCCTAGCGCTCAGGAGGAGGGGCAGGTAGATCTCTGTCAGTTTGAGGCCAGCCTGGTTCTACAGAGAGAGTTCAGGACAGCCAGGGCTACACAGTCAGAACCTGTTTCAAAAGTTTTTTACAAATTAAAATTAAACACCAGGCAGAGGTGGGTACAGTTCACAATAAAAGTAAAACTTTAAGCTACTCCGGGGCATACGAACTCTGATATTAGAATCTGACAGAGCAAGCATACTGTTAAAAATAAGGACACTAGGGGACATGAACTGAAGAAAAATCAAAGTTAACGAGAAATGTAAAGGCCTGAGACTTAGTAAATGAAAGGGCGTGAGTTGTTCTTGCGCCTCTGACTCAGGATTCTCGTGCATTTCTGAGGAAGTAGAAGCAACTGTGGTAGAAAAAAAAAATCTTTCAAAGAAGTCTACCTAATTGCAAGCCTAAACAAATAGCCACCTTTGTGTACTCTCACTGTAAAAGATAAACCTCCACATTCAGGTTGAGTGAGATAATCTGTTGTCTCAAGTACTCCTGAAGGGAAATGACTGTAATTAAACCCTACCTGCTAGTCACTCGGCCAGTCCCAAATCAACCTGTCTCAGCTACTATGTCCTTCAAGAGCACATTTCACTGTTTCTGCTGCTGAGTTCTGTACTGGTCCGCATCTAAGACACGTGCTTCTGTATCTGCCTATCTTGCTTCTTTATCTGCCTATCTTTAAAGAGAAATAGGTACCCATTTAAAATGAGAATGTTCATTCTGGGTTTTATCTCAAAGATCCTATCCCACCCACCCCCCATAAGAAAAAAAAATGCTATTTTTGTCTTGAAGTACCCCATTGGGAAAAACTCCAATCATTTAGAAAATGTAATGCTCTTAAGAATTTAAGGCCCTCCAGAAAGGAATTTAAATTGCTGAAACCAAAGCAGCTACTTCCTACCCAGATACTGCAAGTACTCAATAAAATGTACCCTCAGTCAACTGTGATCCTTACACACACATACACACATGCACGCATGTGCGCACCACACACACACACACACACACACACACACACACACACACACTTCCTTAAAGCAAACCTGCCCCTTTTGACAATTAACATCTTTTCCACAACTGTGCAGGACCCTCAAACATATTAACCAGCAACACCAAATTCCCCTCTCCAAACTAGGGTTGGAAATTTTAGGTCAAGAGTGTGATTGTGACAGTGTTTGACTGTGCCACAGAGGTTCCTAAGAAGGGAGTGGGCTCTGCCTGCCTGGAGCGCTACTAAAAGTAAAGGGTAGTCATGCTGATGCTAGAAAAGCGATGAAAAAAAAATCTCATTACAAGAATAATATACCAAAGGAAACAAAACATTTGGAAGTGGAGTTTGTAGGATTGTCCTACAATGTAACAAGTTTTGTAGAGACGCCTTGTTTTTAAAAAATCTCATTACAAGAACAATGTACCAAAGGAAACAAAACATTTGGAAGTGGAGTTTGTAGGATTGTCCCACAATGTAACAAGTTTTGTAGAGATGCCTTGTTTTTAAATTATCGTAAGATCTAGCAGTAAGTTAAGATGAAGAAAAACAAACCCAATCAGGACAGCATAGTCCAAAACTGACCACTAGCTCTTCAGGGGACAGAGACAGGGAGATCTCTATGAGTCGGGAACCAGCCAGGGGTATAAAAAGAAACCCTGTGTAAAAAATGAGAGGGAGGAAGGGGAAAGGAAAGGGACACAGAGGTGTGATGACTGAACATGAATTTCTCAGGCTAGCTCCCTTTTTTATCCTTTTTTTAAATAATATTAATCTCGAAGGTTGGCACACAAAGAAGCAAGTTTCATCTTGGCATCCTCGTAAATGCCATTACAGTTTGTTCTCATCAATCTCATCCCTCCTTACTCTTGAAAGATATGCCACGGGACAGGAAATTGGGAGAGGACAGGGAGACAGGAGGTGAATCTGGGAGGGGCTAGAGGGCGAAATGGGGCTGAGTATATTCAAAACACTGAAAGAAATTCTCGAAAATTAAAGACACTACAACGTCCCACATATTTCTCCCATATGTGAAATCTAGGTTAATACATTTATGTGCATATATAGACGTATTACACATCTGTGACATGAAAGTTGAAGGGAACTATGGTAGAGAGACCATGAGAAGACAATGAGTCAGAAGATAAAATGAAAAAACGTACAATGATAAGCATGCATGAAACTGTCATAATGAAACCCATTGTTTTATATACGAATTTTAAAAATTATTTTTAAAAATCTGCTTGACATCTGAATGTCAAATGAGCTTGGCATCAACCTCAGTTCCAACTATTACATCTACTTCATTTTCCAATTATTTGCCGTGAGCAAGCTTTCAAACAGCTTCTTCAGAATACCAGAGTTCCTAAAAGAAATCGGGGTTAGTCTACATGTTGTATTCAGTACATTACATTTAAAAAAAAAAAAAATGTTGGGCGGTGGTGGCGCAACGGCCTTCAATCCCAGCACTTGGGAGCAGAGGCAGGCAGATTCCTCAGTTAGAGGCTAGCCTGGTATGTCTACAGAGTGAATTCCAGAACAGCCAGGGTTACACAGAGAAACCCTGTCACAGGACTGTTACACAGAGAAACACTGTCTCAGGGGGAAAAAAAAAGACATAGACATAAAAAAGAAACTGAGAGGCTTCATACCCATCTGATTTTCTTATATTTGTTGGTTTTTTAATTATTTGAATCCACTTTTTAAATCCTCGTGGGCACAATGTTACCAAAAACCAATTAAAAGTCCTACTGAAACCAGATTAGCTCCCAACGTAACTAGTGTGTGGATGTTTCGGTTCATGTTTTAAACATCCTGTATTCCAAAAATTCAGCTGATTTGGGAGATCTTTCACTTCAGGAAACTGGAGTTGACTCACTGTGATCATTGCCAGCACCTCAAATGTTGGCCCCAGCTCTCTTGCCTCTCCCTCCTAGAGTCTGTCCTCCATTGAGTTCTCAGTGTTTTCGCTGAAAATCTGACTGCCATGGGCCTTAAAAACCCCTCACTTCCCAGACCAGTGTGCAGGGTGGGTGTGACTCCTCAGCTTGCCACCCAAGGTCCCATACTTGGTGTCTGCCTCCCTTCACTGTCCCTTCCCTAGCTCACTTTCACACATTCACACTTCCCTTGTCTCCTCACAAGGTATTCTCTCTTTCATACCCACTTACCCTTGAGGAAAGGGGGAAAAAAAAATCCTAAACCCTCTAATTTAACACTTTCTCACCAGTTTCACTCAGTTCAAAAATCACTTTCTAAAAAAATAAATAAATAAATTCAATATCTCTCATATACCTTAGTACACATGGCCACATTTTGGTCCTCCAAAAGCATCGGAGATGATGTTTACTCGGAGTCTGATAAATGTTGTATAAGTGAGCAGCCGGTCCACTGCAGCCACAATTGAAGAACATAAGAATATTCCATTCATTTTTACACACATGTGTAATAATAAACACACACACACACACGAGCTGAAAATATAGTCTGATTTATACTGACAAACACATGAAGTTAGAGATTACTAAACCTTCAGACCCTTTCCTATCGATAGTGTGAATCGTCTAGAACAGCAGAAGGTAATCAATCCTCATCAGAACCGATCTGGCACAGCGTCCTAGTCAGATATTTTCAGTATTTTAAACGCAGCAGAAAGCAAGCTTTATTTAAAAGAGAAAGCCAAAGAGAAGAAACAATGTAATTAGTTTGGTGAAGGTCAGCGCTCCTGCACCCAAATCTTCACTCATCACCTTTGAAGGCAAGAATTTAGAAAAGCCTTCCGTTGTCCAGCGTATTCCCGGCGCTAGTAGAAATAACTCAGCCATGCAAACAATAATTTAATACAAAAGATAAAATAAATAACTTATTTCCAGGAAGAAACTAGTGTGTTGATGGTGTGTTTCTACCCCCATTTCATCATCTCCAATATAAATATCTTACATATTTACGGGAAGTTTCACAATTCAAACGTATTGGTCGGCAGTCATTTCTTTACGATAAGCGCCTGGGTTAAACACAGCACTGATTCTTTGTCCAGATTTAGAAAGACTGAACAACGGGCTCCAGAAATGTAGCTTTTCGTTTACTCTTTTTTCTAAAAAGTATTCTTACTCTAACAAAAAAACGGCCCAAGGAAAACCGGCCTTCTCCTCCATCAGAATCTCCGCGGACCTGCTACTGGTGAGTCCGCGCTAAGACCACGATCGTCAAATCTCAAATTCTGATAGGACTGAAGCTAAAGTTCCAATTCCAAGCCCAGGGCCAGTGACAGCCACTCCACCCGCAAAGCGCTAGCTGTAGCCGGGGAGCGGCGAGCGCACGGCCACGGGGCAGCCGGCAGCCGGGCTCCGGGTCAGCGCTGTCAGGGTCGCCGGGAGCCTGGGGTCCGTCCACCTCGCAGCCCGCACCACCGGCCACTCGGGAGCGCCCAGCCCGGGACGCGCTGGCTCCCGGAACACCGTACCCCCGCCCCCGACACCCACCTGGCCGCCCGGCATCCAGGACCGGGCCCAGCAGGCCACACGCCAGCAGCCACCTTAGTCGCAGAGAGGCAGGGGGCGAGAGAGCGCGCGGCCCCATAGCGAGGGCTTCTGCAGGTTCCGCTCAACGCGCGGCCACCGCCTCCGCCCCTTCGGTCATCCTTGCTACCTCGCGGGGGCCCCCAGGGGCTGGCGGGGCGCGCGCCCACGGCGAGCACGCGCGCGGCACTGACGCAGCCCCCCCCCCGCGCGCGCGCCCCGCTCCGGCACTCCTCCCTCCTCCGCCACCACCACGCTCGCTCCGGACGTAGGGAAAATACAGTCTGCGGTGAGAGGGTGGCCTACTCCACGCCGGCGGCTCCGGATCGTGCCTGTCTGTCCCGCCCCTCCGCCCGCGCAGCCGGTCCGGGAGAGCATATGGAAGGCTGGAGGGCGGGGTTAGGAGGAGCCCCGCCCCTCCGTCCAGCGAAGTGCGGAGCGTCGTCCGGAAGGCGGGGCGAAGTTTCACGCCTTCCCTTCCTCTGGAGGCCTCTGATTGGTCTCAGCGGCGGGGCAGAACGTCGAGCTGCGCACCGGTTGGCTGTGTGTCGGCGAACTGTGCGCCGACGCAGAGGCCTGACAGCGCGGGTCTTGGGTCGGTCGTGGCGGCCTGGCTTTGTTTTTAGGCCAGGTCTCTAGGACCGGCCCGGGAAGATGGTGCTGGGGGGTTGCCCTGTGAGTTACCTACTGCTGTGCGGCCAGGCGGCCTTACTGCTGGGGAACCTGCTGCTGCTGCACTGTGTCTCTCGGAGCCACTCGTTTAATGCCACGGCCGAAGTGGAGCTCACACCCTCAGGCTCCGCTCACCCGGAGGGTCCCGCAGCCCCGAGTTGGGAATACAGCGATCCCCAGTCTCCGGTCATCCTTTGCTCTTACCTGTAAGCTTACCGGGTCGTGGGGGCAGTCCTAGCGGGGATCGGGCCCGGCTGAGTGGGAAGGCTGCTTCCACCTGGAGGAGGTGATTCCGGGATAGCCTGCCTCTCATCTCCCCTGCCGCGAAAAGCCAAGTATGTTAGTGGTATGTACGTATGTACTGGGAAAGAGTGGTGTAGGCTGGAGAACCCTTCCACTTCCTGCACCCTTTCTCCTGCCTTGGTTACAAGATGAGTTCAAGGCCAGCCAACCATCAAGCCTGGATAATTTGTCTCAAAATTTAAAAAAGAAATTTAAAGGGCTGGAGGTGTAGCGCAATGGTAAATAGCATCTCTAGCGTGTACGATACCCAGTACAGGAAGAGGGCAGTGTAGAAGGAAGGAAAATAACTAAGATTATGTGCGTTCGCATAGCAGTTGATAAAGGGGGCTGATAATGGTCTTAATGATTTGCAGACCCGACGAGTTTGTAGATTGTGATGCCCCAGTGGATCACGTTGGAAATGCAACTGCGTCCCAAGAGCTTGGTTATGGTTGTCTCAAGGTGAGGTTTTTGTTTGTTGTACGTTCGCTCTTCCTGGGAAGCATGGCTGAGTGCTGTTACAGAAGACCATCAGGGTATATAAAGACTTTTTTTTTTTTTTAAGAACCTCCATCCGTATAACTATTGCTGGAGATGTCCAGCGTGACCAAGGTTTTAGTGGCTGAATAGCACATTTGCTGTCCTTGGGAACTGGCAATGACTGTGCCCAAGCCACCCAGATGCAAAAACCAACCTGTATTGGTGCCTTTCGCCACTGAAATGAACAAATTGAAGCTAAAATGACACCTGACCTTTTTTTGTTGTTGTTGTTTTGTTTTTTTTTTTGTTTTTCGAGACAGGGTTTCTCTGTGGCTTTGGAGCCTGTCCTGGAACTAGCTCTTGTAGACCAGGCTGGTCTCGAAGTCACAGAGATCCACCTGCCTCTGCCTCCCAAGTGCTGGGATTAAAGGCGTGCGACACCACCACCCAGCGACACCTGACCTTTCAAAGCAAGCCTTCTCTTAAAAGAATGAGAGAAAGGGACCATGCACCTTGGAAAGGTGATGCTGAACTGGGTTTTCTTGGTTACACACGCACTTGGAACAAATCCCTCATGCTGGTGATCACAGGCGGGTGGCCCCATGCCCTTAGGAAGTAGCTGGAGTCTGACAGTAATGTTTTTGACTGAGGATAAAGCATTCCAGAGAAGCCTTTGGTAGCATTGGTAGCCTCTCAGCCTGGAGAGAAGACAGTGAAAAATGAATGTATGAAATTTATGCCCTGGCCATGCTTAAGCATGCATGGGCAGCCTGTATATAGCGGCTCTGTTGAGCTTGTCCATAAAAAAGACATTAGTATCCTTAAAGTGGGTGTACCTACTTGGTCTCTCAAAACCCATTGAATTTTGGTTTGATTTTAGTTTTGTGGTTTTGGTTTGTCTCTTTTATTTTGTTTTGTTTTGGAGAAACAGTCTCACTCTGTAGCCCAAGCTAGCCCGAAAGTCATGATCCCACTCCTTGAGCCTCCTGGTGCTTGGATACAGGTACGCATCACCATGCTCAGCCCACACCTAAGAGGTTCATGTACCTTGCACTACCGACTCAGCACTGTTATAATGCAGGGTTCAACCTGGTGTTGAGTTATAAGGAAAGCATTTGACTGCCTCAGACCCAAAGGAATAAACGCCAGAATCCACAACCAGCTCTTAATTGAAATGTGTGTATAGAAATATTTGGAAAACATTGAAATTTCATTTTATTGGTAATTGGTAAAAGCCTGACTAACATTACATAGAGATAACTTAATTTTGATTATTTTAATTAAAAGCTGAATGTATCCTGTCACAAGATTGAAACTCTCCCCCAGCCAGCAGCCCTTAAGGACAGGCAGACAGACAGGACTCAGGAGGCTGAGAAGTGAGCATCCTTGTCTCCAGCCTCACTTTGGTTCTTTTTTTTTTTTTTTTTTTCCCCGAGACAGGGTTTCTCTGTAACTTTGGAGCCTGCCTTGAACTAGCTCTTGTAGACCAGGTTGGCCTCGAACTCAGAGATCCACCTGCCCCTGCCTCCCAAGTACTGGGATTAAAGGCGTGCGCCACCACCACCCGGCTCCAGCCTCACTTTTAGGACCACAAGGGAAGGGTTTGAAAGCAATAATAGGGTACCGGTAAGACTGCGTGTCTCTGCTCTCTCCCTCGGAGCTGAATTGAGCAAAGGGTAACACCCAAGTTCTGACCGCTTGGGCTCTAACTTAAACTTATACTGGTAGGGACAGACCCAGAAACCTATAACCATTCGCAGCCCAAGTGAAGTCCTCAGGTCTTTATTATTTCTTTTCTTTTGATTTTTCGAGACAGGGTTTCTCTGTGGCTTTGGAGCCTGCGCTGGAACTAGCTCTTGTAGACCAGGCTGGTCTCGAACTCACAAAGATTCACCTGCCTCTGCCTCCCGAGTGCTGGGATTAAAGGCGTGCACCGCCACCACCCGGCGTCTTTATTATTTCTAATTCTGTTCATTTACAGTAAGTCTGCAGCAGATGTCTTGGTTTACATTAACATCTCAATTCCCATTCTAAAAAGTGCTTCACTGTGTGCCTGTAAATACAAGAGACCCAAAGCATTGTATACATCTCTGCAGTTAAGGATTTTTGTTTGTTTTTATTCTGAAAAAGCCAGTCACGGAAGAGCAAGGTTTATTTAAAACAGTATACGGTTAGACTGGACTAAGTCACTTGAAGTCCTCACCACACACTTAGACTGGACTAAGTCACTTGAGGTCCTCACCGCATCCCGTGCTTTTGGGAGTTTTGCTGAGTCGTGCTAGAAGTACTAACAGTACTGAAGGAGCTTTTACTAGTTACTATGCACGTGTGTTTGTGTTTCTTGCTCTACAGTTTGGGGGTCAGGCCTACAGTGATGTGGAACACACTGCAGTCCAGTGCAGAGCCCTGGATGGAATTGAGTGTGCCGGCCCCCGGACCTTTCTACGAGAGAACAAGCCTTGTATAAAGTAAGTTTTACTTTCACTGTTGTACTGCGTGTGTGGTGCTGGGATTTGAACCCAGTACACCTTCTAAGCAAGTGTTCCATTAATGAGCTACACCCCCTAGCTACAGCTGTTACTTTGAAAGGGGGTAATGGAGGTGCCAGCTGATGGGACTCTTTCTTTGAAGTTTTAAAGAATGACTATGCTTCCTCCTGTGTGCAGCCCTGCCGACTGAGGCAGTGTGATTGCAACAGCTAGGAGCAGAAGTTGTGGGTTCTGAGTCTTTCCGTCTGCCCCTCATCCCAGCTTGCAGGCCCTGGGCCAGACAGTGTAGCTTCAGAACTCCCAACCAGCAACCAGCCCGTGAAATCTGCTTTAGGACTTCTGGAAGAAGGTTTTGCAAAGAAATGTGAGGGTTCCTCAGCTGAAATCACCTGATCCTAAAGAAATGTGGTATAAATTCTCCCAAGAGATACAGACTCTGCTTAGCCTGTTAGCTCATGGAGAAACCTTAGTGATGTGTAGGGACATTAGCACCTGCAACCCAGTGTTCTCACTGAGGTGTAAAGATTGCTCAGCAGATAAAAGGAGCTTAAGGAAAGAA
>JAQHUG010000471.1:795928-819806 GCA_028555095.1 Dicrostonyx torquatus | reverse complement strand
AGAGACACTACCCATTCCAAGACTGTATGCCAACTCATGCCCTGAGCCATCTAGTGGTTGTCTTACCCAGGAGACTACTCCTTTGCCTTAATCATGCCGGGTCATGTGTCAAGCCACTAGGCCCACACTGAATGTAGCTTAAAGCTGCTGGTTATTCAAGTAGCCAATCCTAAATTGCTGATCTGTCCTGCCTTGGCTTTCCTGCAAAACCCCCAGCAAAGATCGCAACCTGGACCTACCCCTTCCTCCTATCCTGACCACCACATTCTCCTTCCCATGTGGCCCAGCAGGGTGGTAGCCCTGCCTCCTCTCTAGGACCCATGAATGTAATAAGCTATCTGTTTGGCTTTTTCCCCAAGGCTTTTTTATGTCTCCCCACCCCGAGTCTGAAAGTATCGAGAGAACCGAAGCAGGGTGAGAGGCCCCTGCAGCACAGCCAACAGCTGCTATGCTATCTTATGGTCCCGTTGGTTGTCATGAGGCAGACATCTCCTCCCTCCATGCAGGTACACCGGACACTACTTTATAACCACGCTGCTCTACTCCTTCTTCCTGGGATGTTTCGGCGTCGACCGGTTCTGTTTGGGGCACACTGGAACAGCCGTCGGGAAGCTGCTGACCCTGGGAGGACTCGGGATCTGGTGGTTTGTCGACCTGATTTTGCTCATCACTGGAGGGCTGATGCCCAGCGATGGCAGCAACTGGTGTACTGTATACTAAAGCCGCTGCTGTCCCGTGCCGGCAAGGACAAAAGTGCTTGGCTGCCTGCCTACTTATTACAAACTCAGAGCAACACTGTCCTCTTTAGAAGTTCGGACTGAATTTTTCAATCCAAACCTTACCTTGCAGACCAGAAATGGCCAGCAGTGTCGTGGGAGTCCAGTCGTACTTATCTTCATGTACAAACTAGCAAAATAATGACTTCTCCCCACAGATCATCTTAAGTGCTCCATTTCTGTGTGGCTGGATCATGGGTCGTGTGGAGCAGGGGGACCCAACAGGATACACGAAGTGCATGCTTATCCATACACAGCCTTTTGTGACCCTGAATTTGTAAGCACAGGTCAGAAACTGTGCCAATGAGAAATCTCCAGGTGACATAGAAAAGACTGTGGATTTAATACACACCAAAATTCTGACTCTGTGAATTTAAGTTACAGAATAAAGTGTTAAAATCTTGTCTGCTGTGTGTTTCCAATGGAAAATGAAGCTCAAAACCTGCCTTTTGCTGAAGGGTGAACATTTGAAATGAATGCTATGGTTTGAGTGTGCAGGGTCCTCCTGCAGCCTGCCTGCTCTAGTCGTGTGCTCAGCACGTGGTCATCACAGTGCAAGCACCACTGCCCCGACTGGGGACTGCTGCAGTGTTCTAGAGACAGTGATATCTTCATTCCAGTTATGTTCTAAAATCCAGCAATGGCAGACATGAGTTAACAGAGTCCTACCTAAGATTAGTATCTTCCCATTTTAGTCAGTCTTTAAAATATGGGCCCCATATATTTAAAGTGATTTAAAAAGACTGCGTAGGCTAGAGAATATGTTTCCTTTGTGGCACTTGGGAGATAGAGGCAGGCAGACCTGTGAATTAGAGGACAGCCTGGTCTACATAGTGAGACCATGTCTTTAAAAAGAAAAGGGTTTTATACAAAGTAACTATAACACTTTCCTGCATGATCAGGTGAGAAAAAAATGAGGAACACATGCCCTCAGAAAGAAAAATGTATGCCCGCTTAGAGGATACTGACTGCTGGGGCTGAATTCAGATGTCTGAGGGGAGATAGGAGGAAACGCTCGTGTCCACACAAGCGTGACAGCAAACGTTTTCCCAGTGCGCCACAGTGTTAGAGCCAGCCAAGCTTCTACGGTCCAGAGTCACTGGGAAGAAAAGCGTTCTGAATGAAAGGCAGCTTTCCCAATCTAAGTTGAAAAGAGATATTAAATATAACTGTAACTGGCAGGTCAGACCAAGAACCTGCTCTTCAACCAGCCATGGGTTCTAGAGAGAGTAGAGCCACTCCACCTTCATTCCCGGAATAACTGACGTAACGAAATTAGTCCTGGAAACAGCATCGTTTTGTAGAATTCTTGGACGTTTCTGCCTCAGCATCCTCGATTAATGTCACTGTTCTCACGTTACTAAAGACGGCAACTGTAAAATCTTTGGAAACATCGCACTAACCTTATCCCTGCTTACAGCGATAGCAATTGGAAGAGTCAATCCGTAGTCTCTACACACTACGGCTATATTCTTAGGTTAACTGTGCAGAAACTAGACCTTAAAAATACACAAATCAAGCTTCACATAGACTTTAAGGAGATCCAGGGACGCAATATAGATGTAGATACACATAGATTTTTTTTTTTTTTGGTTTTTCTGGAAGGCTCAATGGTGAGTGCTCACCTAATGTGCACTGGTCCCTGGATTTGATCCCGCACCCTCCCAAGTCTGGAAGACAGTAACTAAAAATAGTTTGCCCAGAATAAACTATTTAAGCCCTGAGTCGGCCCTACCACAGCTCACTATGTAAAATGAGTGTTTGTAAGCTCCGTTAAAAGAAAGAACCTACATATAAGTCTACAAATGAGTCAAAACAACTATTTTAATGAAAAGTTTTCTCGAAACACTGGAGGACCAAAATTGTTTGTACTGCTAAAGTGGTCATTATGAGAATAATATTCCTGTGTTATAACCTGATGTCATCAGCTTCAGTCTGTCTTGTAATTGGTGACTTTTCTACCCACAATCCCTGGCGAAGAATGTGATACAGCTTGGGAAACTGAGTATACAAAGGAGGATCATTTAAAACGTGATTGCCTTTCTCTCCAGACTCAGACTCTTACTATTGGTAGGCAGGTTGTTTGTACAAGTGTGGGACAGCAGGCTCTGGCTATATAGGAGGCTACCAGAGTCTCCTGTCACGATTCAGTTGGGAACTGCCTGTTTTCCAGTTGTTTTCTGTCTTTCAATCTTACCAGACCACCATGCTGCTTCCATTTGGCTTAGAAGATGTTTGCAGCAGAGGAACATTCTCAACCTCAGGATCCGTGAGAGTGTGTGTGTGTGTGTCTGTGTGTGTGTGTGTGTGTGTGTGTGTGTGTGTGTGTGTGTACAAACAGGCGTTCATGCATTCAAACCATCCGTTTTTCTTCATGTCCCAAAGCCCCTGCCATCTTTGTCACTTCTTCAATACAAACCATGTACTATAACTGATCTTGCTCACCGGTTTTTCAGAGTAAGATACTTAATTGATTATTTCAGGTGTGACTGTCAGAAACAAGGTCTGACTTCCTCGGCGCACAGTGATGGAGAGAAAGTCATTGTCCTTAACAGCTTCGATGACATCAGTTGTGGTGGTGACAGGTTGCCCATTTATGCTGACAATTACGTCATGGTCTCTCAACCCCGAGCTGAGAAAGAAAAAGGAAAGATGATTAAAAACCTGGCGGTTGTGGTGCACGCCCTTAATCCCAGCCCTCAGGAGGCAGAGGCGGGCAGATCTCTGAATGTGAGGCCAGCCTGGTCTACAGAGCAAGTTCCAGGACAGCCAGAGCTGCACAGAGAAACCATGTCTCGAAAAACAAAAATAGATTGATGAAAGCAGAAGAGTTCTACTCATTCCCATTTGGGAGGTGTAGTCTGTCTGTCTGTCTGTCTGATTCCCTCCCCCACACACACACACTGCCCTGCTATTTTGCTGATCTTTAGACATAAACCAAGAAGGAAGGAGTAGCCTGAATCCCTCCAGCTGTGAGGGCAGCTGGAGAACGACGATCCCCTGTGTTTCCTATATTAACACCCTGTGAGAATCCTGGGAGAAGCTGAGTCCTTGCATCCATTGGATCTCCCCTGGAATGGACAGTTCAGCTCCTGATTTCTCTTCACTGCGAACATTACCAAATCCACTAGCAAGACTTCCAAGCCCAGTGTTTTTCCCCCGGGAAGCTGTGCTCAGATGAGCCTGACTAGACAGCCCATCCCAAGGTTTCTGGAACTGGAACACGATGAGCTGCTGTGTGTCCCAGATGTTCTGCTTCCAAGCTTCCAAGTCCAGATGTTTACAGCTCTGACTCGGAGCTGTAGTTCTATTCAGTCAGCATTGACCTCACATGGAATCTATATTCTGGATACAGACTCCAGTTCCAAAAGCAAAGTGCAAAAACGTGGACAGGCTGGTTGGGTGTGTAAAGGGAAGAATGGGGGGAAAAGACAGCAAATTAAATGACTCCAGAAGATGCTGTTTAAAAAAAGAAAAAATACAAGACTCAAGAAAAAAATGATGCTGGGTGTGCACCTTTAATCCCAGCACTTGGGAGGCAGAGGCAGACAGATCTCTGTGAGTTCAAGGCCAGCCTAGTCCAGGATAGGCTCCAAAGCTACAGAGAAACCCTGTCTCAAAAAAACAAAAAGAAAAAAGTAAAAAATGACATTGTGATCAGATTACCAAGATATGTGGAGTTTGAAAACTGTAAGGAGCTTAGGGTATAGCTTAGGGTATAGGCTATGTTTAGCATGTACTTGGCCCTTAGTTCATTGGCCCGCATCAAGGGGGCAGGGGTGGAGAGGTGCACTGGGGTATGAAGAGAAGGAAGGAATCCTTAGGAACAAGGACAGCAGCAGACTCAGCAGTCGTGAGCAGGGACATGGAGCAAGGAGGAAGCAGTGCTGTGACATGGGGCCTACTTTCCACTCAAATGAGGAACTTAGCCCACATAGGATAAGTGGCCTTTTCCCGTGTCTCAGCCTCCGAGAGATTAAAGCAAGATTTGCTCCTGTGTCTTTCAGACTTGGAAATCCATCTTCTTGCCACTAAGTCAACTCTGCCTCTTGGAAAGGAGAGTAACTACAAAGTCAGGACTGTAATGAAGCCAGGGTGCACGCCTCCTCTCCGACCTCTGTGTAACTCAACACAGCTGCTTCCCCTTAAAAGCAGGGACGATGTCATCAGACTCCAACAACTGTGGAAGAACACTTTGGTTCCTCAGATATGATAAATGTTTCCTGAGTGCCAGCGGCTGTTTATAATTATTAGTAGTTATTAAATATAAGCAGTTGAAAGCCAGCAAGGATGGATGCTGGGCTGTCAAGAGACTGACAGCAGTGATTCTCTCTTCGACATGCGTGTAACTGCCCTCCTGGGAATCCTGTTTAAAATGAATACCCTCCAGGGGAGGTAGGCTAGTGGGAGAGCAGGTGTTTAGCTCACACAAGGTCCTGGGTGTGAACTCCAGAAAGCAAGAAATACTATAGTTTGGGAGAGAGGAAGGAAGAGGGAGAGAAAAAGGTTCATCTTACACAGTGCGCACAGCTAACCCCAACACTTGAAGTCAGGACAAGAGAATCCAGAGTTCAAGACTAGCACAGAGATGGGATGGCAGGGGGAGGGGGAGTCTGATTCAGGGATGGGGGG
Organism: Dicrostonyx torquatus; assembly: GCA_028555095.1. NCBI lineage: Eukaryota > Metazoa > Chordata > Mammalia > Rodentia > Cricetidae > Dicrostonyx > Dicrostonyx torquatus. Next base: position 814,398 of record JAQHUG010000471.1, on the reverse strand, counting down.
CGGGGCTCGGGCCTGCCTTTCTGTCTGGCTACGGCTGATGCCACCACTGTTGGCACACCACACTTTGAGAACAACTTAAAGAGCTGAGAGTGGTTCTCTGGCCTTGGATCAGAAGTTAAAATAAGGACTTAGGGCAGGGGCACGGCGGGGACCCGGGGAGTCTAGAAAAGCTTAGGACGTGCCAAATCTAGTAGTGTGAGACCTGACACTTGGCCATGCCAAGCTGCTGGTACCTTGAGTTCTTCCAGGTCTAACAGTGTTGCCAACGTCTGAACAGATTGCCTTTGAAAAACAAACAGTGAGCAGTACTAAAGGAAGGGCAGAGCCCAGGAGAGCAACATCTGCTGAAGAAGCTGCCTCTCCCTGATACTAAATATGCTAAGCCAGAGCTGGAAACAGCTGCTAACCCTGGGCTGTTTGATCTAGTGGCACAGGCGTCAGCCCCAGCCTCCTCAGGGAACCCTGAATCCTTCCCGTTCTTTTCTCTTCCCTTTTCACCCCCACTGTCAGCAATCCCACAAGAACACACAGCTACACACCATCACTGAGATGCAGAGGACCCAGCTCAGACCCCTGCAGGGTCCGTGAGCCCCTAGGAGCCCTGCTTAGCTGGTTAATCCTTCTCATTCTCATTAACTAACAATTACTGAACTGTTGAAATCATTTGTTTATCGTTAGTTTATGGTTATTAATAACTGAATAACTGGGACGTCATAGCCCATGCCTATAATCCTTGCATTCAGGAGGCAGAAGCAAGAGGATTACAAATTTCAGGCTAGCCTGGGCTACACAGTGAGGCCATGTCTCAAAAATTCAATAAGTAAAGCGCTTGCCACTCAGCTGGAGGACAATTTGGATCCCCAGCACACATATTCTTAAAAAATGCTGGACACAGTGGCACATGCCTGAGAAGGCAAAGACAATGAGATCCCTAGAGCTCTGGAGACAACCAGCACAGCCAGATTGGTGAGTTCCGCGTTCAGAAAAAAACCCTGTTTCAAAGCATTAGATGGGAGTGGCTGAAAAAAACACTCAGCGTCTACCTCTGCCTTCCACACTCACATGCGCACAAACACATGAAAACAAACACCGAATTCTAAAATTAATACGGAAAGTCATTAATAACTTAACATAAAACTTAGTTGTTCAGGAATAACCTGTAATATTGAAAGAATATGTTTAGGAGCTAGTGTACAACTTAGTTTTCCTGGAAAAAAAGGAGAGGGATTTAATTTGGTAATTCCTTTTCGTTGCTGTTTTGTTTTTGTGGGGTTTTGATTTGTTTTGTTGTTGTTTTTTGTTTTTTGTTTTTTGTTTTTTTTTTTTTGGAGACAGGGTTTCTCTATAGCTTTTTTGGAGCCAGTCCTGGAAGTCACTCTGTAGACCAGGCTGGCCTCAAACTCACGGAGATCCACCTGTCTCTGCCTCCCAAATGCCAGGATTAAAGGTGTGTGCCACCGCCACCGCAGCTGCCACCACCTGAAAAATTTGGTAATCTCTAAAAAAAATTAATTTTAACCTAGACTGTGACCCTGAGGCCCAGTCAGCACTGTTCAATATAAATGTAATACAAGCTGTGCTTTAAATTTTAGTCACCTTTTAAAAAAAAATCAGATAAAGTTGCCTTTAATAGTGCATCTTATTTAATGTCATAATCTAAAATTTTGTTATTCTAACACAATAAAAATGGTGAAGTTTTGCACTTCCCTGTATGTCTTTGGCATCCACATAAAATAGTACACACCCAGTCTTTCATTATACTCTGATAGCTCATCCAGTGCCATAAATAACACAAAATGCAGTCCTTCTGAAAACGAGAAGGAAAATAAGATGGTTTGCCTTGTTTCTGGTGTTTTTGTTTTTTTTTTTCCTTTACATCAGTTAAAAATAAGATTTTAAATGGTGTTCCTGAGTCACACTGGGCAGCTTTCAGGAGCTCAGTGTACAGTGTGTGTAGGCCATGACCAGGATTCTGGTGCTCCAAGCTTAGCATGCTGCCTGCCTAGAAACAGCACAGGAGGCTGGGCAGAGGCCTTGTCACTTACCTTGCAGCGGCTGTTCCTTGAATCACTTCATAGACAAAAACTCCAGAACTCACATCAGGGAAATCCGGATCTTGCCTCTTCATTTCTTGTAGGAGGCTGGGAACAGTATGATGGTTAGCAAACACAACGAGCCCCTGGGGCCTGGGAAAAGACTTACCCACTCAGAAGGCACACAGCCTGTCTCGTTCCCCACCTCTTCAACTGGAGACCAGCAGGCACCCAGGCAAATCCCGCCCAGCCAATCACAAGCCACCCCTGATGTGTGCCAGCCCCTCCCCTAGGCCAAGGCTTTGCATCTCTGGACATGATATAACCCAGCCAGAATGAAAGACACTGGTACTGGCAGAGGGAGACACAGCCCTACAACAGAGCCTGTAGTCACAAGGGTCCCCTTCCTGCCGTCCAAATGCTTTTGCTTTTTGATAAGACTGTCAAGTGATGACTTGTTACCATAGTTACCCAGTGCTTACTTCAGAGTGAGGGGCAACATTCGAAGACCCAGGTATTTCTTCTGTGAAGGGGCCTTTCCTGGAAAGGAAGGTCATGATGTATGACGCACAACATGGCTTTATTTCCATTTGGCACAGCTTAAGAGACACCTAGATCCCAGACTCCTGTTAGACCGTCTAGCCTTGTACATCATCTGCTTCAGAGAGCAGCTGTGGTCAGCACAGACGCAGCTCCACTCAGTGGGTTCATTTCTTAAGTGTACAACACCAGCGTCTCCAGGGATGTCACACATTAACTTCGTGCTTAGTACCCGACTCCTGTTATGGATCTGACACCTGCTACCTCAATGCCATAAAGAAGTCAGGCCTCCAAAAGTGGGAGTGCACATGAAAAACAGAGGGTCCAAATCCCCCCAACTTCCTTCACCTTTCAACTGGCGCTCGTGATAGTCAGCCAGGAACTGTCTGATCCGATCCGAGGGAATCGCAAAGGAGATTCCTGCCGTCACCTTCAGGGTGTTTATACCAATCACATCGCCATCCTGGCAAGGAAGGGGAAACAGCGTTAAATCACGATGCTCTGCACACCGAACCATGTAACATCAGGACCAGCAGAGGAAAGTAAAACTAATCTCACAGGGTCAAAACAAGAGGGTGAGGGAGAATCCACTTCTTCATTACGGAGAACAGATGTCGTCTTCCCGGGCAATTAGCATGCCTGGGGAAGGAAGTGGCACTTCACAGATGCAAGTTACATTTTGTCACTTCAAAAAGGCAAGGCTAATGTGGAGTCGGTATCACTCCCTAGCTCATTCTCATGTTAGTAAATGACACTCTTTTCCTTTTCTTTATTGATATTTATTGAGCTCTACATTTTTCTCTGCGCCCCTCCCTGCCTCTCCCCTCTCCCCTTCAATCCTCCCCCAATGTCCCCATGCTCCCAATTTACTCAGGAGATCTTGTCTTTTTCTACTTTCTACTTCCCATGTAGATTATATCTATGTAAGTCTCTCTTAGTGTCCTCATTGTTGTCTAAGTTCTCTGTGATTATGGTTTGTAGGGACACTCTTTTTTTAAAGGTGAGCTACAGTTTACATTTTGATACAAATAAGAACACAAGATACCAAAATAGTATGAACCTCCCAAATCCTAGCACCTGCGAGGTGGAAGCAGGAAGATTAGGAGTTCAAGGCCAAATGGGGCTACAGGAGACCCTGTCTCAAACAAAACAAACAAAACAACAACAACAACAAAACACACAAGAAGCATTTCCTTAATTACTTAAAGGAAGCTAAAAATAAACAAAAAAAAAGCCAAAAGATGTTGAATTGTTACAAATTAGCAATACTTCAGTAGACCTGTTCATCAGAAACCAGTTGCCCTCCCTGAAGCAGGGTGAGTTAAAGCTGGTCCTGGGAAGCAGAAAACACTCTCCTGCCTGTGCCCTTCACCACTGCTTAGCCATTGTTAGGCAACAAGAACAGCAGAAAAGGTATTTGTATTAAAATACAAATGGAAACTTAACAATTCTGGAGTATGGCCTGCAATTCTATATTCCATCCCTGCTCTACGAAGATGTTGTATAATTGATGGACACAGTGCTACAAGGAGGAATCACTGTGTTGGCCAACGTTGTAGCCAAGTGGCAGAGTGTTCGCCCAGCGTGTGCATCCCAGGCCCTGGGTTCCATTCCAGAGCTAAGGTGGGGGAGGATGCTTGGAAAAGAAAAGGAAGTAACAGCTGGAGGAGAAACCTGAGCCTAGGAGTACTGTACTCATGCAGGTGAGCAAGGAGAAGCTTCCCCATCACCGGGGGAGGCACTGATTCAATTAGGAATAAAATGCACGCCAGGCAATGGTGGTACACGCCTTTAATCCCAGCACTCAGGAGGAAAGTGGGAGTCTGTGAGTTCGAGGCCAGCCTGGTCTCCAGACCAAGTTCTAGGAGAGCCAGGGCTACACAGAGAAACCCTGTCATAAAAAACAAACATACATCAAAGAATAAACACACAGCAAACAATGGATTCTGGGTATGGCTTTTCTGTCATCTGTGAGCAAGCAGAAGATTAAAAACCTGGATAGACTATATCACCCAATCAGCAGTATTAGATGAGGGATCATTCATATGTAAAAGAACTGTGATCTCAAGGATGTACATACATAGCACAGTTGGTCCTCTGACAGAAGTCGGAGTTTGATTTCCTGGGCTTTTTGGTAACGATCCAATGGCAACAGAAAGCATGTAAAAGAGGAAAACTCTGAAATAAGCTGTAGCCAGGGCCCTGGTGCTTTTGATGAGAAGAGAGCACATACCAGCAGGATAAATCCCTCACAGGCTCTAAAGTTTTCCCTAACCATTTCCTTAAGACCCAAGAATAAAAAGCATCATTGCTTAATCTCTCCATGAGAATGGTACCCAAGACCGCATCACGGAGTTTGAAACACGTTTAAAGTTAAGAAGAAATATGAAGCAGCAAGGAAAGCGGCCACTTACCAAGTTCACCAGTGGGCCCCCGGAATTCCCGTGCTAAAGACAAGTTGGGAAAGTGACCAGTTAGCAAATGGATACACTTCCCCTCATCATTTATACAGCGTTCCCAATGAGTTTTACCAGAGCAGCCTGCTTCCCAAGGCAGCCAAAATCATGCCTGTCACCCTCCCAATCCTAGAGTCAGTGTGGGCACAGAGCAAAGCAAAAGGACCCCATAGCGTATCACAGAGGTGACCTCTGCGACAAGCCCCAAGGGTGGGTGCCAGTTATATCAAACATTGGGCTCTAGCAACAGGGCATTCCAGCCCTCCCTTAGGGATGTCTTCTGAGAATGCTCAAAAGACCAAAGGGAAACAAGATCATTCTAAAGCTTTCTTTGACTCTATTCTAGCAATACCTTCTGGGTTGAGAACAGATTCCCGGTGACTTACATTAATGATGGCATCTGTCTGGATATAGTCTATGTCTGAATCCTTCAGTCCCAGCTCTTTGCCACCTCTCTGTGTGGTGCTAACAATCCCAGCAGTCACCGTGTCCTGCAGAGAAAACGGGCTGCCCAAAGCCACCACGAACTCTCCAGCCCGGAGATCAGATGATCTCCCCAGCAGCAACACAGGAAGGTCAGTCTGCACATGGGGGCAAAGGGACAAAGAAAGGAAAGGTAGACAAGAAGAGCACAGTCAGCCAGTTCCTGCTGACAGGTGACACCGGCCTGAACCAGCACCCTTCCTTCCTCCTGAGATTCAGGACCCACCAAACTCTCACTTTGGTAGGATAACTGATCATCTCTAAGATGGAAGCTTGTGGTTCTAGCTTCTGGAGAGTTGGCTGAGAGGTTAAGAGCATCTACTGCTCCTCTAGAGGATGAAGGTTTGGCTCCCAGTACCTACGCTGGGCAGTGAACCACCACCTCTAACTCCAGCTCCTCTTCCGGCCTCCATGGGCATCTTGCACTCACTTGCACAGACACATACACAAATATACATCATTAAAAGTAAATGTTGAAATCGAAGTTGTAGAGAAATTACTAGTAATAAATGATTGGTTCGTCTGGTGTTAGCAATTCGCTTAACACTATTCCAGTTCGAACATTTATTGTCAGAGTGAAGTCACAAACAGGACAGAGATCACCCAGAGTAACACTCCTCCAATGGTAGTGTGTACCTAAAATCCCAAGGAGCTTTTAAAATGCAGGTTCTGGTAGACCTGGGTGGGTCTGAGATCCAGGATTTCTAACAAGCTCTCAGCTACAGATCACATATTTTTTTAAAAAAATATTTATTTATTTATTATGTGTATAATATTCTGTGTATATGTCTGCAGGCCAGAAGAGGGCGCCAGACCTCATTACAGATGGTTGTGAGCCACAATGTGGTTGCTGGAAATTGAACTCAGGACCTTTGGAAGAGCAGGCAATGCTCTTAACCACTGAGCCATCTCTCCAGCCCTGCAGATCACATCTTGTACAGCAAGGACCTCAAAGTGTAATCAGCAGGTTTGGGTGCATTGCAAATGATTTCCCCAAAAGTTGCATCTGTTGAAGAAGGAAGTCATAGAGGAAATGGGGGGGGTGCTATAGACAATAGAGATTGTTGGGGATTGATGGGTAGCAAGAAAAACCATACATGGGGAGTGAAGCCCTTGGCTAGGCCTCCTTCTACGAGACCCCCAGCTTGGGTTTCCTGTTCCCCATGACTAAACACCTGACTTTGGACTTGGCCTTCTCATCCCTCCTGTCTGATGGCAGTGACAGATCAAACAGACTGGAGCCAGGCTTGGTGGGCTGACCCTTGGACTTGACTAAGCTTACAAAGCCCTATGGACGGGCTGGAAATCAAGTCAGGGGTTGGGCAAATATTGACGGTATGGGAGATCTCCCGGTTCCCACCAGTGTGAGTTCTGCTGAGGGCTAACTACTCTAGACCTCAGGTTAGCCCAAGCGGGCCTGAAGACCTTGGAGCCTGAGAGTCAGGTAGGAGCCCGAGTGGAAAGCAATGCAGAGGGCATCTCCCCTGGGCCTTGTGCTGGCCACCCAGGTGCCTTGCAGGTTAAGAAGGTAAAGCTGCAACCAAATCCCCCAAGCATCCCAGGACCTGGAAGCTCTGCAGAGAGAAACTGGCACCACCTGCCAAGCCAAGCTGCTGAAGCCGAGGCAGATAATGCTGGGGTACACCCAGGCATTCTCTTTGGAAAGGTTCAGCCAGACAATCATCTGTTGCTTTGAAGCTCTGCAACTCAGTCTCAGAGGTGTGCGAGCTGCAGCCCTGCTGCAGAGTGGGCAGAGGAAACTGGTAAAATAAGAGCCTCAAGAGGGAGGTGAAGCAGAGACCCACGTGAGAAAGGAAATGAGTATCAAGAATTGAGTGAGCCAAAACCTGGAGAGTTTGCCACTGTAGTTAGAAAATCTACCTTGCAAGAGCAGCCTTGGCTGCAGGAGGATGCCGTCCAGCCTGGCTCTGTAGCCCATGCCAGAAGGGCAAACAATCTAGCACTGTTCCCAAAGGAAGGAGCATGAAGCTGCAGGGTCTCTTTCCTGGGGGGTAGGGCGAGCTGTGTCCTTTCCTCTGTACCCAGTCCAGTTGGTACCCCAGGGGTAGGAGTCCACACTTCACTCTGCCATCCCTTTTCCTGACCCTTTCCTCCCACCCCTGCGCCCACTCTGGGTTCTCCTACACATTCCAGACTGAATCATCTGCCTTGCCCAGGGATGGGGGTAGAGCAAAGGAGGTAGGCCAAAAGGGCCTGGAGTCTACAGACAAAGCACAGCAGCTTTGGGGATTAGGTTCTTCATTTACTGAGGAGGGATTGAAACACAGCAGGTAGAGGGAAGGGGGCAGAAATGTAAGGGAGGGACATTGAGGGAATGTGAGGTTTCAGTGAAGCTCTAGGTTTTCCTTTTCTATTTCTGCCCCCCCACACACCCTGACTTTTTAAGACAGGGTTTCTCTGTGGCTTAGGAGCCTGTCCTGGAACTAGCTCCTGTAGACCAGGCTGGCCTCAAACTCACAGAGATCCACCTGTCTCTGCCTCCTGAGTGCTGGGATTAAAGGTGTGCGCCACCATGGCCCGGCTGAAGCTCTAGATTTTAATCTCTACATCACTCTTGACTTTGTTCTTAAAGAAGAAGAAGCCTGCTGGGCGGTGGTGGCGCACACCTTCAATCCCAGCACTCGGGAGGCAGAGGCAGGCGGATCTTTGTGAGTTCGAGACCAGCCTGGTCTACAAGAGCTAGTTCCAGCGCAGGCTCCAAAGCCACAGAGAAACTCTGTCTTGAAAAACAGAAGAAAGAAGAAGAAGAAGAAGAAGAAGAAGAAGAAGAAGAAGAAGAAGAAGAAGAAGAAGAAGGAAGAAGAAGAAGGAAGAAGAAGAAGGAAGAAGAAGAAGAAGAAGAAGAAGAAGAAGAAGAAGAAGAAGAAGAAGAAGAAGAAGAAGAAGTAGTAGTAGTAGTAGTAGTAGTAGTCTGGGATACCAGGGTTTGCGGGGGGGGGAGTGGGGACACACCCTACATACAGAGAAAAGGCATGGTGAAGGAATTCAAAAGAAAATAAATATCAGCAAATAAACTGTGAAATTCACAAAGGTGAAGACTCCGACTTAGCTCCCGACTACTCACGTTCGGCTCAATCTTAATCAGTGCGAGATCCAGTTTATGGTCGATGTCTTTGACAGTGGCTTCATAGCGGGCCCCACTCTGGAGTTCTACCTGGATCTTCTGATGGTTGGTGAGGACGTGAGCATTGGTGACGATGAGTCCATCCTCAGACACTATGAACCCAGAGCCACTGGAGGCAGGGATTTCCTGGTTGGTGAGAGGTGACCTGCACCGGAACAAGGCAATAGATGAACTAAGGGCAGGGACTGGGGAATCCAGACATAGTTAGACACAGGAAACATCGCATCTATCAACCATAGCCCCAGAAGGTTTTTCAAGCATTATCCTTTTCCCTGTCTGTTTCCATCCTCTGCGTGTATACATGAGCCACATGTGGCATGTCCTGGCCATCTCTTCTGAGCACAAATCAGAACTGGGTCCCGACACTGCTTTCTCCTTCAAATCGAGCCAGAGTGACAACCTGTGGGACATCTGCTGAGAAGAGATCAAACCTGGTGCTAACACTGTATAGGCTCACACCGCTGTCACAGTGTCAAAATCTAGCTCTTAGTTTCCACTGTCAACTGGCACCACCGTGAAACAGAACAAATTAATTTTTGTCGATCCGGGTTTCCTTGCCCGCAAGCGATGGCTAAGGTTAAACAGAGAGCGGCAAATGCCGACTAACTCCTATAATCAGCCTTAAGCTTTGCTTGTGGAAAAAGAAACACCAGCCACCAACATACACGGTTAAACTTGGATTTAGAAGCCAGAATCCTCATGCTTGGCTCTTTGCTCTTTAGCGAAAAGACTCTTAATAATTTTTCTTTGGGTACTGGGCGGGAACCTGAGGTTTCCCCGCCTGCTTCGCACAAGCTCCACGGCCCAGCTATACCCCAGCCAACTCTTTGAACCTGGGTTTTCTCACAGCAGATTTTTTTAATGATCAGATATCAGGTGGGGTAGTTGACCCTCCGTGTGACCTTTACCTGCGGAATAACTGCAAGTGAACCACAGATGGCGCCACCTTCTCCACCACCGCTGCGATAAAGTTAAACTTCCTCCTGAGCCGCCCTGCACTCCTGGTCCCTATGAATAAATGGTCCATGGTGAGGGCAGGCATTGTTCCCTGGATGCAGATGTCACATCTCAAAATTCCTCAGCATCTTTCCATCCCCCTGACTACGCAGGTTCTCCAGACTGGCAGATGGAATGACCCAGCTTGTCATACCAAAGGGAAGAAAAGGAGAAAGAAAATCCCGGTGGCAACCAGTAGAGACCACATTATCCTGGCAAGAACACCAAAAATAACCACAATAGGTTGAATCCCTGGAGCTGGCGAAGGAGGGCAGACCCCGCGTGAGAGCGAGCAAACAAACTCAAGAGCAACCACTTCATCTTCTTAGGAAAACTCAGACGGGGGGAGGGGATGCCCCGCACCTCTCTCACCTGGGTCCCCGCAGCCTCCTTTCTGCACGGGCACTGCCGGGGGCGAGCCCCGTAGTCGCGCGGCTCTGTTTTCCTTACGCAGCGCGCACAAGCTAGGGTAGGTGCGCCCATCGCTGCCGCACACCTCCGCGCCCTCCACGCCCTCCACGCAGCCGCACGTGCCCAGCCACGAGCCCCCGGCAGGCTCCCGGAAGAACGGTGCACCGCAGCGCAGCCCCAAGGCGCACGGCCGGCCCCGCGTCCCGCCACACTCCTGACCCTCCCCCGCAGCGCACACACGGCAGCAGCCGCAGCGGTCGGGCACGGGTGCGGTGCCAGTCGAGCAGGTGGGCAGTGGTGGGCAACGTGTGAAATCGCAGACCTCGGGACAGGGCATCGAGACTCTGAACCTCCTGGCCTCCACCCAAGGAGCAGGCGGCAGCAGCCACAGCAGGAGAAACTGTGCCCACACAGTCCAGAGAGTCTGGGAGCTCATCTTGTTCCTTGCCCTCCTGGATTTCAGTTTTCCACTCAGGATTCACAACTGGCCTAAAATAAGCAACACGTTTTCCTGGCCTTGGTGCCGCCTCTGCCAGGCTCCAGAGTTTTTAAAGGACAGCGTCTGGCTCACTTCTGCACACATACACACACACACACACCCATATATCACCCATCACCCGTGCCACCCCAGAACCAGAGCCACCCACCTATAAGCCATGAAGGGAGGGACTCTAGTCATGGGTCAAGTGACAAATGTGACCACCCACCCACGGCCACGAGATCTGACCAAGAAAACAACCAAACAGATTTCAATATTTCACGTTTTTATTACAAAAACAAGCAACCAAACAGTTTTAGAAAATGACGTTTTGCTACATACCAATTAGGAAATCACACAACATAAGAAGCTGGAGTTTCCATGCACTTAGCTCAGTGCCTTTGGAGGTGTGTTTCACAGCTCAAACACTGGCTCAAACGGGACATGCCACACCTTCATAAACAGAGGACCAAGGGGTCACGCTGTGTTTTTGCCAGACGTTCACTTTATTCAAAGTCTACCTCGTATGAGTGCCTGTAATGACTCCAGCAGGCAGTAACACCCAGAGAGAAGGGAGGGAAGGGGACACTGAGAAAAACAGATTTTAGAAAAAAAAATCCAAGTTGAAGTGACATGGGAAACTTAATTTCCGAAATGCTGCCATTGGCTACCAGATGGCTGTTTATTTGGTTAATACTGAAAATGTCAACTCCCCTGTTCAACGGCTGATCTGCTATTTATTCGGAGAGTCATTTTCGTCCTGAAGCAAAACCAGTTTGCTTCCAGTAAACTAATCTTTCCCCAGGAGCTCAGCATTGTACCCGGAGAGGAGGCATCATTCCACTGCTTTGACCTGAGTTCCTAGGCCGTGGTCTTCCATACCCTCATCAGGGTCCACAGAAAGAGAAAGGCGCAGTGCTTTTGCTAACTCTCATCTGACGGTCCATCAAATCTTTCAAGGCTAATGGATGGTGAGCCCTTAAATTGTGGTAAACACTACCTTGGGAACCTTGTAGAGGAACCTGACCTCAGAAACTGTTTTTATTCCACAAAAATATACAAAGACATTTTAAAAGCAGTACCTTTTATAATTCAGAAATCCCTTCTGATTTATCCACAGCAGATGTTTAACGACGAATCCACACTGCATCATCCTCTACTTCTCCCCCGCCCCCAGGGTTCTAGTTTATACATCGAACACTGAAGGTTCATGCACTAATCTTTGACTCTCATTAAAACACTGTGATAGGCCGGATATGGTGGTACATGTTTGTAATCCAAGAACTCGGAAGGCAGAGGCAGGAGGATTACCAGTTCAAAGCCAGCCTGAACTACCTATACCTAGCAAGACTCCAGCAAAAGCAAATGGATTTTAAACGGAGAGATTAGTATACACTGGTCAGAAATCCAGGCAGAAAGGGAATTCTGAAATAAGAACTGAGAATTTGAATGTTTCTGGACTTCACAAAGATAATTACGTTTTCCCAACACTGAAACTATATTAACAATGATCTGTCTCGGATTCCCGTGTATTGGCCAGGTAGAGTCACTGAAACTCTGTACTTCCCTTTATTTATATAATGCAAACTGCACTGGGTTTATTCTAATGACAATCTTGAAATACTTAATGAAACTATCAGCTTTCTATAATGACCAGTTAATGCAGCAGTAATAGCCTAGCTAACGGTGTGTTGGGGAGAGACAGATTTTGCAATTTAAACACCAGAAGATGACATCATCTCCATGAGTCAGGGGATGTGTAAAGCTCATTCCCGAGCTCCTGACTTATTTTCATTACTTCCTCATCTCACATTGAGCAATTCTGTTGAGCAGCCAAAGAATTTTCTAGAGAAAGATTTTAAGTTGAAACCAGAGACAAAGGGCTTTTAGAATTTGGCTGTAACCTTGGTCACTCATAAATAAATAATCCCCAAACCAAGAGTTTATGAAAGCCAAAATACACAAAAATTCTTTTAAAAAACAATAATAAAGGGGGAGGGGGAAAGATGGAGAACAGAAAAAGAGAAGGAGATCCAGTGGGTTTTGTTTTTTAGACCAGGAACACAAGGCCAAACTTAAAGTGGCAGACAGCTCCCACACGTTGAGCTCAGGAGTCTTCAGTGTGGCACCGGCTTCAGGGTTGTTGCCACATGAACATACTTTTCTCACACTTACACACTTCCTCTCACACGGAGATTTATGCCTGTTTTTCCTTTGCATTAACTATAGATACAAAGAGTGGTGATTGGCTTAAATTAAAAAAAAAGCCTCCAAGTCTCTTCTTAGAGCTACAAGTTTCTAACTAAAATACACAACTAACTTATCTGCTGGTAAAAGTTCTACAGATAGGAATGAGCCACATCCTCTCTCCTGGGAGGAGCAGCCATAAGTCTCTGGTAACACAGTTTACTCAAGGTCGATAGACAAATGCCCCCAAAGGCAATGGAAATAGTATCTTGCCAAATGGAAAAGGCCACATCCCAGATTTCGGGTAGAAATTCAATCTTCTGAACTCTTCTAGAACCCAGGAAATCCCTATCCAACAATTTTTCCTCTGATTTAGCTTCTTTATTGCCAGTTTCTATTCCATGAAAAATAACCATTAGAAAAAAAAATTTTTTGTTGTCTCTCCACTGGGGAGTACACAGGACCTTATCAGATGTTAGGGTTCCACCTACTGTATGCATGGCTTCATTTACCGGGCAACTTAAAGTACAAAAAGCAAGTCCATCAGCAGGGTGCAATATACAAGCCCTTAACATTAGACAAACGCCGAGAGACAGGGGTTCAAGACTGGTTGTGCCAAAGCAGAACCATTCTCCTGCCTGGAAAACAGGACTCAGAGATGGTGCCTGACATAAACAATCATCCAACTCCTCTCAGAAGCAGCTTCACCTTAAGGCTCTGAGATAGAGATTGAACATGCGCACACACACATACACACACACACACACACACAGAGAGACAGAGAGAGAGGAAAGCTACTCTTAACCATCACACATATACTCAACATGGTTTCAAGGGAAACGTCCCTTCTGATCTCCACGGTCCTGACATTTTAACACTGATAATGCCATCCTCACAGCCAGACACAGAAAACAGAACTGTGGCTCTGTCACCCACGTCTAGAGCACCGGGGGTCACAGAGGAGCAAGAGGACAGTGTAATTCCCACAAGTGGCTATGGCAGCTTAATTAGCCCTCATGACTCATAAGAGGTCCCCTCACCTCCCCTGGGAGGCATCCTGAGGGAACTGCCCAGGAAGACATTCTGAAGTTTGTCCTTCACTCCCCAGATTCTAAGGCCACCTCTCAGAGGAGGCCCAATCATGCGGCAGCCTGAGTTTCCCGCACCCAAGACCTTGCAGTCCTGATGGGAACCATTTGCCTGATTCCCACGCTTCGGCCAATAAACAGGGGTAGGTGAAACCAGCTCTTAGCCTGATATCCTGTATATAAACTGGAAACAAAACCAAGAAAATGAAAGAAATACAAATGGTGGGGAGAGTAGTTGGTTAGGGGTGAAACTAGACTTGAACCCCCCACCCCCAGTTTTAACAGTTAAAACTAACCCCTCACTATGAAACCTGGGGAAAAGGGGGCATTCAAGAGGCAATGGAGCATGCCTGTGGGTCTACGCTAGTGATTTCCCCCAATTAAATAATAACAAAAACAAAAGCCAGCTGGATGGGTCCCCCTCCACTGTGAGTGCCATTAGCCCCTGTCCACCGCAGCAGAGAAACTGAGTCACGGCATCATCTCTCCAGCACCCCAGGGTGTTGCATATCACACATCAGAAGTCCGTATGTTCTCATCATCGAGGTTGAACACGAATGGCTTCTCCTTGGGGTGCTGGGGCTCCGACCTGTGCCTGACCCGCGAACTCGCCAGCACCCCAGTAGCGTTGCTCTCCCCAGGGTGAGGCAGGAATAAAGAGTCCTCTGGAGCATTCTCAGCTGATAATGGCTTTTCCCCAGCCTGGGGGACAGGTGTCCAGGGTTGCCAGGAGGAGGCCACAGAAGGGGCCTTACAGAGAGCCCTTTTTTCTTCCACCGCCGGTCTCCTCCTCAAGATGAAGTTGGGCCCGCTTGCAAGGCCTGAGCTTCCAGGTCGAGTCAAAGAAATAGATCTAGAAAAGGATGGTTCCTGGAAGCAGAAAGAGAAGAAAAAGACCAAAGAGGGATTTTCCTCACAGGGTTTATCCCAAAGTCTCAAGAAAAGCACCCACCCAGGGTCACCACCTCAAACAGGGACACTTGGCTACACAACTCAAGTAAGTGTATCAGAGTCAGAGGGACCTGCAGTCCCTGCTCCCCAGGAGGCTAAGGCAGGAGAATGGCTATGAAGCTCAGGGCTAGTCTGGGCCACACAGCAAATTCAAAAATAATAAAAATGCATTTCCAAACTAAATAAGTACATAAATAAATACAGACACTACGCAGAATTCACCACATATGTTTGGAGATCTGCTTGACACTGGACTTGCAGGACACGTTAGAAACTTCATCTCTCTGTCCAGCCCAGCCTCATGTCCACCAACAAACCAAAAAGGGGGGAGGGGAATGTCCCCAAGTTAACCGAAAGAGAAAAACAAGTGAGCCAGCCTATGGCTCAGCTGCATTCATGGCTGGGCTGCCTGCCTACATAACCAAATGAAACATGCCCATTCAAAGCTAATTTATCTGGAAGCGGACACTGTGCCACAGAAAGGAAGTGACTTACTCTAGGGTGGCACTTGAGGGCCTGGACAGCTGCTCCAATCTCCTGAATCCAGCTGCGCATGTCTTCGGGGCTGTCCGCCTGCAAAACATCCGCAACACTTACACACATTTTTGGGGTGTGACTTCAGCTTCTAAGTCTCTGGCTCAACTTCATAAAATCACATCATCCCAGTCCAGTGGGACCTTGGAAACTATGTAGCCCGGTGGCTTGCAGACTTCTGAGGATATTGTCCCGGCTGCAATCTCTGTTCACACCCCGTAATTAAAACTGTGCAAAATGAAGTTGCCCTGAAGAGGGGGAGGGGTTTAGAGTTGGGAACACCTAGTACCCCATCATCTGTCTAAACCCGTCACCCCATTTTTGCCCCATCTGAAAAACAGCTGATCCACTCCAGACTCCTAGTTTTTACCCCCAAAGGAAAATGGGGTTCAGAATGCCACAGCCCCAGGACTGAGGCTGGTCTAGACCCCACTCTCATCTCTCCCATAGGAGACCCCCCTCAAGCCCCCCACTTCAAATTCCACCAAAGCAGACTCCCTCTGAAGACCCTCCAAGGTATACACGACTGTGTGTGTTGTCAACAGAAACAGCCCCTTCCTCAAAGCACAAGGGTCAAAAATTGAACCCATCCTTGGAGTGAGAGCTAAGTCGAAGATTACAATAGCAGGACCGAGTGAAACATTTCTCTACAAATAACCTCATCATCCCAGAAGGGGGCAGCAGTCTCTCTATGGAAAGAGGAAGACCGAGGAGACCTGGTCCCTGCAGACAGAGCCGCCCAGCGCCTCCCAGCTGTAGGGAGGAAGAGTACCAAGTGAAGACAGAGTCGCAGAGGGCCCTATGCAGTAGCTGCAGAAGAGCTGGAAACAAGACTTCAGTTCCGCTAACCCTTCCCCTAACAGTCCACCCAAACACAGACCGTGTGTGTGCACGTGCGCGCGCACGCGCGCGTGCCCAGTCCCCACAGGCTCCCTCCTCTTGCTTTTCCATACCCCAAACCACTCTTCGAATCCCACCGGGATAAAACGGACCGCCTTGCTTTTCACGGGGCTTTGCGTTTCGTATTTTCGCTCACATTTGCCTTACCATCCCTCCCCATCACCCCCAAATAGAGCCCCTTGGTTCGCGTGCAGCACACACCAACAAAGGCACCAGGTCAACAAGAATGACAAAGGCCCGCTGTGCGCAGCTCTGCCACCTGCCACCTGCTAACTTATTTATACTTGCCCCTCCCCATGATTCGGTCGGGCCACTTGGCAATCAATCTAGTAGTTTTCCAAGAAAAAGGCAAACACATCCCTGGTCCAAAAAGAGTAGCCAGAATTAGGTATCCAAACTTTTCCTAAGATCAGGATGGGAGAGCACCGGTCCCTAGACAGACCTACAAGAAAGAACTAAGTAAGTTGTGAGGTTTCTGCTGTTTGAATAGCGCCCAGGCTGCGGGGCCCTCTATGGATTAGTAATGGTTGCTATTTTTACTATTCTATGTAAGAGGGGAGCAAATAAACCTGAAATTCTACCATCATGGCCTAGCACGGTGACACACGCCTTTAATCTCAGCACTCAGGAAGCAGAGACAGACAGATATCTTCCAGTTCTAGACCAGCCTCATCTACACAGGGATTTCCAGGCTAGCCAGGGCTACGGCCATGAGACCATTATCCCCAAACAACAACAACAACAAAATGTATTTCACTGGTATAGATTTATTCAATGCCTTCATCCTGAGACACTTATCTTTAATTACATGTAAATCCACCCCCAAAACATCAAAGGCTGGGCTGGGTCTGGGTGGCAGAGCATGTAAAACTCTAGGTCCTAGAACCAGTAACGAGTCAAATTTTAAAAAGGATCAAACAGGATAACATTTGGTGGAGAAAAGGTTATTATGCATTTACCCCCCCAAAGCAGATACTGCAATTAATACTGTAAAAACTGAAAATATATTTTCATATATAAAATATCTTCAGTAGTTTTAACCACTATTTTATACTTTTATTCCCCAGTTATTTCGATGGGAGGGATGATGAGATAGCTCAGTGGGCAAGAGCGCTGCTGTGCAAGCAAGAAGACCTGGGTTTGAATCCCCAGAGCCCATAGAAAAGCTGAGCATCTGCAGATGCCTGGAATGCTAGTGTTAGGGCACAGACTAGTGGATTCCAGGACCTCACTGGCCCAGTTCCCAGTTCGGTGAGAAACTCAAAGTTGAGGACCTTGACAGACAGCTTGGCAGTTAAAAGCACTGGCTGTTTAGGCAGAGGACCCAGATTTGGTTCTCAGCACCCACTAGGGGGCTCACAACTGTCTGTCACCCCCTTTCCACTTGATCCAATGCCCTCTTCTCGTCACTGTGGGCACCAGATATGCACATGGCACACAATTATAGACGTATGCAAAAAAAAAACATACATAACAAAGGAAATGATTTTAAAAAAAGTAGAAATCATAGAGAAACACATTGACATCCTCCTCTGGCTTCTGTATACATGTCATAGGCATGTGCCCCACATGAACATGAATGCACACAACACAATTAACACCATTTTAAAATATTATTCAAATAAAGAAAAATCAAGCATTGCACTTGATTCCATTCAAGAAAGAAATATCATGAGGTCCATTCAGCCCAGGTGACCTACTAGGAAAC
This sequence comes from Dicrostonyx torquatus, assembly GCA_028555095.1. NCBI lineage: Eukaryota > Metazoa > Chordata > Mammalia > Rodentia > Cricetidae > Dicrostonyx > Dicrostonyx torquatus. Next base: position 796,488 of record JAQHUG010000471.1, on the reverse strand, counting down.
CAAAAGTACCTGACACTGGGCCGATATGAAAGGGAAATGCCACAAGTATCTTCCTCTCTTCCTGCCCTGCTCTTGTATGCATTATGGTCTCCAGCCTCGATGGCAGTTTATAAGAAGAGAGGAACAAACTTCCGAAATGAATTCCTTCACAAAACCTATGGAGCCCCTGTGCATCAGTTATGAGGTCAGCACTAACGGATGCAGTGAGCGATGGCAGACATCAATAACAGACATGCAACATTTGCCTCTGGTTACCGCCATCGCCCCTAAATCTCCAGCTGGTCCTTCTTCCCTTGATTCCCAACTTCCTCCTTTCCCGACAGATGTCATGACCCACAGGTTGAGAACCACTGTTACGGGCGATACCCTTCACCTTAGAGCCTAAGTTATGAAGTAACTACCCAGGAATTGTAGCTCCACACCCTGCGAGTCCCTTGTCACTCTTCTTCTCGGTATAGTTGTCCTGGCACAGCAACCAAATTCCAATGAGTGAGCTAAAGACGATTTCAGAGTTCTCATTTCTAGCAACAAACGCTCCTGTAAACCAGGCGGTGGTGGCG
>JAQHUG010000471.1:763773-783683 GCA_028555095.1 Dicrostonyx torquatus | reverse complement strand
CCACTAGCTCCCCCGCATCCTGTTGCTAAGTGCTGGTCCTTGGGCACAATGAACATTTGTCTACTGCCCCCAGGCATCCCAAGCCATGGCACCTGGCTGATGGGTGTTTGGACCACTACTCCTCCGATGATCTCAGTCTTGTAGGCCACCTGCGGCTTCTTGTCTAGGTTGGGAGGAGCTGTGAGGCTTCTGAGAACTTCAGTGGTCAAGGGTAGGGTCCCAGCCTTGGGTACCTGGGAAGAACAGTGATATGGTCAGCAAGAAATGGGGAGCTTAGAAGGGCAGAACCACAAACAGGATGTGGGTGAAAGGAAAAGCTAATTTACTAAATGATGGTAAGAACATTCTCCTCTTTCCTTCCAGCTCTTCCATGGATATCCATATCCAAATATGAGGAACTCAGCCAGCAGCCCTTTACACACCCTTACACATTTACACACACAGATACACACCCAAACACATATATACACATGTACACACAAACACACAGAAACACATACTTTTACACACCCACAATACACACAGATACACACAAATGCATAAATAATATATACACATACACACACACATACACACATAGATACACACACAGAAAACTTACTCTATACCTATAGGATGAGCTAACCCTGATTAGAAAGCAAAGATCAAACACCAGATAGAAGAGACATGAGCTCTATCCTCTTGGCACTAATATGCTAGTAGTTAAGACTGAATAAAAAGTCCCCAGCAAGACAAGAGTCAGAATACTTATAAATGAGCAGGACATAGTAGAATACATACATGTATACATCCATCCATATAGCCATACACACACACACACACACACACACACACACACACACACACACACACACACTCAAAACTTCTGCCATCACCTCTCCAAAAAAATCCAGACCTCACACTTCTCCTGTCCTTCAGGTGGCCTGTCCCCGCACCATGGCCCAACCAGTGCCAAGGGAAGTGCTCAGCATCCTGCTGCCCTCTCTTAGCCCAGGACCATGATTGTCGCAATTTTATCCACAAGGGAAACTCAGATCGTCAGAACTGTGCCCTTTACTCCTAGGATGCTAACTATCACTGCTCCCTCAAGCCACCCTCGTTAATTTCCTGCAAGTGACTGAGGTAGCATCCCATGCCCACAGCTCAGAAACAGCACACAGCAAGACCCTCCCTCCGCTAGCCTGGCCGTGCCCTCCCTTGATGCAGGTTTATCAAGGTTTATCAGAATAGCAAACAGCTGCCAGGCTGCTTACATGGCTAAATTTTACCCTGCTTGGGTCCAGCGACACAAATGCTGGACAGACATAGAGATTTCATCCACTAATACCCATGGAAACTCTAAGGTATCTGGAAGAAAAAAATTGCCCCAGCGATGGGTATTTTTATTTGAAATCATTGGAAGACCAATATTTCTGACTGCATGTGTTGGCTACTCTTATTTGAATTTGACACAAGCTAACATCATCAGAGAGGAGGGAACCTCAAAAGAAAATGCCTCCATTAGATCCAGATGGGGGAGGGCCCAGTCCATTGTGGATGAGACCACCTCTGGGATGCTGGTCCTGACTTCTATAAGAAAGCAGGCTGGCCGGGCGGTGGTGGCGCACACCGTTAATCCCAGTCAGTACTCGGGAGGCAGAGGCAGGCGGATCTCTGTGAGTTTGAGACCAACCTGGTCTACAAGAGCTAGTTCCAGAACAGGCTCCAAAGCCACAGGGAAACCCTGTCTCGAAAAAAACCAAAAAAAGAAAGAAAGAAAGAAAGAAAGAAAGAAAGAAAGAAAGAAAGAAAGAAAGCAGGAGGCTGAGCAAGCCATGAGGAGCAAGCGAAGAAGCAACACCCCTCCCAGCCTCTGCATCAGCTTCTGCCTCCAGGCTCCAGCCCCATTTGAGTTCCTGCTCTGACTTCCCTCAGTGATGAACCTTGATGTGGAAGTGGAAGTGAAATAAACCCTTTCCCCCCCCAGATTGCTTTTGATCATGGTGTTTCATCACAATGAAAAAAAGAAACGCTAAGACAGAAAACAGTGCAGACTTTCTAAGTTGTCAGCAAACTGTGGACAACTGGACTCTGCCTGACTTGTGAAACTGCGTATCGCTGGTTGTTCTTTCTTTCCTCAGAGCAGTTTTTGCTACGGTCACTAAATATTCCCCCAGTTAGATGTTGACTTCCCAGCCTGTGGCACTACTGGGAAGCAGTGGAACTTTCCAGAGATGGGACAGAGTGGGAAAAGTTGGGTCACTGGGCATATGCCCTTCATGGGGATAGTGGGACCCCAGCTCCCTCTTGCTTTGTTCTTCGCTTCCCAACCCCTAGGAGATGAACATTCTCCTATGTCACATGCCTCGGTAGCTTGCCTGATCACAGGCCCAGAGCAGCAGGAATAAGCCCCATGATCACCTCTCCTTAGCACCAGATTATCTCAAGCCTGTTGTCACCATGCTGGGAAACGAACACATTTCCCCCCTGCCTCCCCCTCCTTCCTTCTAATGCTTCTCTGTTTCATTTTTTTAAAAGACATTTCTAGGGTCTAGGAAATAATTTCTTCATTAGCCAATACAAGAGTACTTAACACAACCCATGAACAAGCTTCAAAGTTAGCAAAACTTTTAAATGGAAGACTTGTTCAGATCCAACAAAGAAGAATATCCCTCAAATTAAAAAACTTCTCATATGCTGTCTCTGTTCCTCGACTTCCCATAGTCAGCAACCCTTCTCCAGCACAACACTGAGTCAGCATCCCATAATTACCCAGAATAGGACTGATAGGAGCCCCTCCCAGGAAGCACAAAGGGGATGGGACATTCCATAAACTTCCCCTTGAACTTGATGCAAACTCATACTCTCAAGTTAACCTGTAGTTGTCAGCCAACATGCAAGAGGCGGTTAGAGAGAGCTGAGAGAGCCAGGTCTGCCTAGTCTCGGGGGCAAGTCCCTGCTGCCTTCTAAGTCCTGTCCCCACCCCACTGAGGCCAAACACTGGGACATGCCACTTTTACTACCAGAAAGAACAAAAAGCATACATACAGTGATCTTGCTGGCTTGGTTCAAAGCTTCAACCCAGTCCTTCAGATCTTTCTGGTCATTGGCTTGAAGAAAATATCTCTGAGACAGGGCATTGATAACTGTAAGGGTAATGGAGAAGGAGAGAAAGGGTTTTGGGTCAGAATTCATGGACCACAAGAGCCCGGGAAGTTAGGGTGTCTGAGGTGGCAAGAGCCATAAGGGCCATTCTGCAGATCCAGAAACTGCCCACTGTGTTTTCAGAGACAGCCGATGGCACCAACTCATCTTTAAAGTTCATCTCCCGTCAGCCGCCAGAACGACCCTGGCATTAAGAGTCGCCTCGATGTGTTATTGGTAGCCACAGGCTACTCATCTGCCTCCGGTAAGACATTCATTGATGATGCAGGCTACAGGCCTGCTGGTGGGCTAAGCTGGGAACCTAGTGCTTGCTTCTGCGAGCACAATCTTGTCTATGCCTGGGAAACAGAGGAAGGCTTGCTGGAGATCGGGTCTGTGAGCTTGGCCTTGTTTTCAACCTGTTCTTCCCTCTGAGCATTTCCTTAGTCAACAGCTTACCTCTGAATTTATTATTATTAATGTATTATTAGATGAGCATATTATAAAATCTAAGAATGACTTCTGAACTTAGCAATGACATTTGGAAGAAACAGGAGAAAGAGAGCACCAATCTGGAGTCGGGAAAAGGAGGTTACTTCATCCCTCTAGCATAAGCATGAAGTCAAGAAGCCACTGCAGAGGAGACAAAGGATCCCCGGTCACTCACATGACAACTATTGATTGAGTGCCCACTATGTGCCTGCAGCCGTTCTGTGTGCTAAGAACATCAGTGAGAGAGCAAGAAATGGCTCCACTTCCCTGAAGCTTATGTCCAGAGCCTCCCCGGACACAGAAATGCCTCAGCATCTGCTCACGGCAAGGGCTAGTTAACAATTCAGCGACTGAGTCACCGAACTCACCTACGGTAGAGAAACCTGAGGCATTGCCGATGGCTCTGCTTCCCCAACTGCCTGCCACTCATCTGGCAACCCTGAGGCCCTCAACATTCCTTCCTTCATTCTCACTCTTTCCTCCTCTTCTCCCCTCTCTCAGATCTCCTCATTTCCTACAGCACCGCTCAGCTCTATAGCGGAGGCTGCCCAGAAGCTTCCATGAGATGTTTTCTCTCCACCTTGTAGCATCACAAATAGCAAAATACAAGTAACAGCTTAGCCCGTAATCCCAGCACTTTGGAGTCTGGGTGCCGCAGAAACGAATTTCCAGGCCAGCTTAGACATGGGGGGGGGGACCCTGGGGCGGGAGGCAGACAGTGAGCAGAGGCCAGCCTAGCTAAAACGTGGCTGGCCCCTGTGTGCCTGGCCACAGTTATTAATAATTTTGCAGTGGTATTACTTGGCATCCGGAACATTGCTATTATCTAAACCACTCCTACACGCAGGATACAGTTCCCATGGGGCCACAGGGCTGTCTTCCATGTCTTCACACATCTGTGGAGAAAAACCTACCATGGCTCCATACTTACCAAAGCAGAATGGAGTTTTCGGTTTCTGCTTTGGGGTCGCTATGCTCACCTATATCAAATAAAGACAAAAGAGACATGAATGTGTTTCCAACAGCATGAAAAAAAAAATGTTGACTTTGAAAACATTCATACATAAAAAGAGCACGTCAAGGGTACATTTGGAAGACCAAGAATTGAGAGTTTTACCTCAGTCCCTTAAGAAACTGGTTTTTTCAGTCCTTAAAACAATGGCTCCCAACCTTCCTGATGTTGAGACCCTTTAATACAGTTCTTCATGTTGTGATGACGCCCCCACCATAAAACTATTTCTTGTTACTTCATAACTATAATTTTGCTACTGTTATGAATTATAATGTAAATATCTGAAATGAAATGCATGATGTCCAATGTGTTGAGTACCAGGGGCCGCGACTATCTTCCAGACTCATCATACCCCTTCCATGGCAGAATCTCTACCGCCCACATAACTGCTATCTTGATGCCTGTGTTAAATTTTGTCTCTGCAAAAACACTATAAAAGCCACGGGGTCAGGACAAGAATCTCTCTCTGAGCCAAAAGGTCTAGCCGAGCCCCATTCATACCAGCAGGCCTCTGCTGTGCTTTCAAGAGCTAATCCCCTTTCCCTAAACAGTCTCCAAACTGAAAGTGGTATTTCTTCGGCCATACAAACTCCGGTCAAAGCAGAAAGGGGGGGTGGGAGTGTAGCAAGCACTCCTGCATTTCGATATGCTGTCCAAAGGCCTAGTTATCTATGCTGGCCATGGACACAGGCAACTCTCCAGCAACCCAGAGAGAGGCTGCCAGAATGAGTATGCTCACATGGGCATATTCGAGAGCAGGGCCTGGGAAGATGGGGATGCTGGTGTGCTTCATCTAGCTTTTGCAATCCTTCCTGTCGCATGGGCATTGCTGTGCATCTGCACAGGAGCCCACATCACTCGGGCTCATGTTCCATCACTGCCTACAACGATTTGATGGTTATCCTACATGCTGGTCCAGCCACACTGGGGCACTCCACACATCTGCCTAGTGAGGCAGCACCAACCATGGATCCTATCCATATAGAGCCACCATCCTGCCCTAGACACTGTTCTGAGTCCCCTTTCTAGCTATCCTAGGTCTTCTTGGTCTCCTCTCGGGATTCTGGGACTTGGAATTAGAAGCAGGAATTGAAGTCTTGAGGAGAAAGTGATGTCTCCTTGTGGCTCACATCTGCTAAAAATCTCACACTGACCGACACACCTGTCTCTAGGCTCTTGTTGCTCTTGACCCTGAAGACTTCCTAGAGACCCTGCCTTGCTTCCTTAGCCAAAATTAACACTGCTCCAAATGCTCAACCAGGAGCTGAGCTGTGACCCTCCAAAATATCAAATAGCAGAGGCTGGCACTGGAGTCAGTCTCAGATCACAGGTGTGTGACCTCCGTGACATGGTCTGTCAAGAGAAGAGTCAAAGTCGTGCCCCATGGAGTTAACGTGAGCCTTGAATATGGCAGTACAAGCAAGGGACTTGGCTGCGCTACCATATAGACTCTGCTCATCAAAGAAGGACTGTTATTCCAGGTAAGGCAGCACACATCTGTCATCCCTGCACTCAGGAGGCTGTGACAAAAAGATCTTGGCTTTCGGGCCATCCTAGGCTACACGGCAAGTTTCAGGCTAGCTTGAGCTACATGAGTGGACCCCATCACACACACAATAATAACAACAGCAACAATAAGAGTAATAATTTAAAATAGGGCCTGAAAAAACTGCTTAGCTTCCGACACTAAAAAAAGAAAAAAAGGGCATTTCCAATGTCAATAGCCTGCAAACATTACATCATCCTCAATGGCAAGTATTTAAAGCATACGAGAAGTCACATGACCCGTTTCTGAAGGCTCGAGGATGAAGGGCTGCTTCTGTCAACGAGCTTCCTCCTAGCAGAACACCAAGGCCTCATAGGGCATCAGCAGGGAGAGTCGTAGAATAGGCCGATGTGTGTATGTCAACCCACGGTGGTGATGAGGGAACCCTGAGGTGGAGGCCCTGTGGTCTAAGAAAGTCCTGAAGAACACGAAGGGGAGCCCACAAATCTGAGCTCAGAGAGACTACCAGGGGCAGTCCCGTCTGCATACTTCACAGGTAGCACTCAGGGGGTTGTCAGTCCTGTTCCTGAGCCACCTCATTTTCCTGAGGTTTAGCCCAAGCCAGTTGCTGAGCTACAAGCCACTCACTTCCTGGTGTAGCCTTCAGCGTCTGTGTTCCCCAGGGCAGCCTCCTGCCATCTGCCTGTGCTGCGCCGGGTTCCTGCCTTAACCCCCAGTGTCACAGACTTGTGTTCTGTCCCCTCAGCTCCCACCTGCCTCCCAGTTCCCTTCTCAACCCCCAGTGTCACAGACTTGTGTTCTGTCCCCTCAGCTCCCACCTGCCTCCCAGCTCCCTTCTCATCCGGCTGGCAATTTGGGTGGCATGGAAAAGCTTGTCCCAGAGATCCTCTCTCCTCATATTTACCACCGACCGGACAGAGTGCCACTGGCTGACCCTTTCGCTCTACATGGGATTACAAATGAGCCTGCTCGTGGCGCTGATTAGTCAGCCTGGGAAAATGCTGCCCATGCAGTTATCATGAGACCCGAAGCTTCCAAAGGCAATACAGGACTTCTGCTTGTTCTTCTCTAAGGATGCACTTGGGAGGAAGGCCGCATGCACACGCCTTCACAGCGTGCCTCAGGCCCATAGCTTGGCATGCAAGTATTGTTGGATAAAATAACTCATTGACATACTCGTGGGATTGATTGGTTCTGTCCTGAGTGGCCATGGGACAGGGTTGAGAGATTCCCCAGACCAGCTTCTCCCTTAGTAAGGACAGTAACGCTCTTCTCACAGACACAGGCTGACAGAAGGAACAGGAAGTGGATTTGCCCACCTGTGGCTGTGTCCACAGAGAAGGGCTGCTTGGAACTCTGGCTTTGGCCTCTCTCCCTGACAGCCTGCCCCGAGGTCTGAACCGCCCCAATCCACCTGCCACCTGTGGCGACTGTGCCGGGCTGCAGCAGCCATCTTCGAACACAGGAAGAGAAGAACAGAGGACCCGCAGGAAGCAGTGTGGCCACAGGTGGGTGAGGCCATCCAACAGTCTGACTCAGGCACAAACAGCCTCACACCACACGGTGGCCACAACTGAGTCACTGCCCAACAGTGGTTTACTGCCAGGTCCCGCAAGCACGCCAACAGCCAGAGAGGGATGTGAAAGAAAGAGTACCCGTGGGGCCCCCACAGAGTGACGCAGAAGAGCTGCCTGGCTGCTGGACGGTGGTCCCAGGAGCTTTCGTTTATCAGATAAAATAGAGACCTCAGAGGGATGCTGTGAGGGCCAGCCACACCCTGTCTGCCATTGACGGGAAGTGGAACTGGGGCCCCTCCAACGAAAGGGACAGGAGCAGAATAAAGCCTTGGAGAACTCAAGCATTGCTCCGGGGGTGTCTGGGGAGATTTGTCCCTCAAGGGGGCACTAAGAGCAGTTTAAACAAGAAGTCACTGCCATAGTCAGAGGACTTTCAAGTTGTTATGTATTAATCATGTTTATCTGGAAAATAAGTAATACTCTTCACTTAACTCTCTAACACAGTGCCCTTCCTAACACTGTGACCTTTTATTTATTTATTTTTTTGGTTTTTTTTTTTTTTTTTTGGTTTTTCGAGACAGGGTTTCTCTGTAGCCTTGGAGCCTGTCCTGGAACTAGCTCTTGTAGACCAGGCTGGTCTCGAACTCACAAAGATCCGCCTACCTCTGCCTCCCGAGTGCTGGGATTAAAGGCGTGCACCACCACCGCCCGGCTTATTTATTTATTATGTATACAATATTCTGTCTGTGTGTATGCCTGAAGGCCAGAAGAGGGCATCAGATCTCATTACAGATGGTTGTGAGCCACCATGTGGTTGCTGGGAATTGAACTCAGGACCTTTGGAAGAGCAGTCGATGCTCTTAACCACTGAGCCATCTCTCCAGCCCCACTGTGACCTTTTAATACCGTGATGACCCCCAACCGTATAATTATTTTTGTTGCTAATTCATAACTGTAATTTTGCTACCGTTATGAATCGTAATATAAATATATGTGTTTTTCAATGGTCTTAAGCGATCCCTGTGAAAAGGTCATTTGACCTCCCTCAAAGGGGTGGCAACCTACAGGTTGAGAACCAGTGCTCTAGCGTATCCATGCCCCCACCCCCCACCCCACATACGAATAGTTAATAATCACATTTTAGGAAGACCTGTCATATGTCAGAAGCCCTCACAAAAGTCCAGCCTGGGCAGGACTGGGGCTGGCGTTGTGGATATCTGCAACAGGAGAGAAGGGCTACAATGCATCATGGGCCAGGGTCGGCTATTTTCTAGTTTGCCCAAAGACTGGTTCTGCTGCCATGGTGCCCTGAAAGCAGACACTTCCATCTCTAGATTGTCTCTCTGAAGCTCAGGACACTCCCCTTCCCACTCCCCACCCCCACCATGCCAGCCCCATGTTCCCCACACTAGCCTTTGGAAGGTAAGGGACAAAGCAAACCAGTGCCTCTGACAAGGTGCAAACACTTGACCCTGGGAGTGATCTAAGGCTAAGAGGTAGAGGTGTGTGTGTGTGTGTGTGTGTGTGTGTGTCAGAAGCCCAGCACCCAGGACCTGGGCATGTGTTCTGGCAAGTGTGTCAGCTGGAGCAAAGGCACTCAGCAATCTATAACCTAACCCAGTGGCTGTTGTGAGTTTTTCAGAGACCCCCATCAGGCTTGGCTATCTCAGGAAGGGCAAAAAGTCAGGTCACCCCTTCTAAAGGAGACAGCCAACGCGGCCGTGAACACGGAAAGCCTCCTCTGGGCTGCGCTCATAAATCATGATTCAGCAGGAGATTATATCCACTCTTCCCTGGCCAGGAAAAAAAAAGAACCCTTCCCAAACCCTCACCCAGGAGAGATGGTTTCAGTGTTCATTTTTGACAGGGTTCTCTGCTCCCCCCTCTCAATTCTCTTTCTGGAGAAATGACCTAATGCGCTCACAGCAGATGAGAAGAAAGGGCCCCTGGGGGAAGGGGGAGGGGGGAAGGAGGGAGGGAGGGCTGGGCTGCCCTGGGGAGGCCGCCACGTTTCTTATCAAAAGGCGAGCACAAATTGCCTGCAGCTGTGCTAGTGAAGCTGCACTTCAACCGTGGCTCGTCCCCTGAGGCCATTATCTCCCCTCTAATCAGCTCAGCCACTGCCCGGCATCTTCAGCCTCTCCGAGATCTATCTGCCAGGTTCTGCCTGTAGCTGGCAGGCACGGGATAAGCCTGCTTGCCTGTCCAGCCAAAGATGGCCACTCCTCTCAGGAATCTCTTGGCCCATCTCTTTTTAAGCATCTCCCTTGGGAGCTTCCCACAGATCTCCTTAAATCTGTTACCAGATGGAGCTGGTAGCTGCTTAGCTCAACCCCTAGCCCCTAAGTCCTCAAAGTCCCTAGGGTGGGAGAGGCCAGGGAAGAAAGCAGCAGCCCCTCTGAGAACTGGAGTGGGGGACGGGCTTCGGCAGCTTTGGAGCTGGCTGGATGCCACCTGGCTCTTTCCTCCAACTTTCAGGAGAGAATCTAATTCCCCTGGCTTTTTTCTTTCTTTCTTTCTTCCTTTCTTTTTTAAATCGGGGCCACATCATAGGCCAGCAGCGGTGGAGCTAAAGGCTTTAGCAGCTGCTAAAGGCAGCTGAATTCAGCACTTCTTTGTCAGCACCAGGAACTGGCCTCAGAGGCCCACGGGAGTTGTTCTTGCCACTAATGGCATGCTGGATGAAGGCACAGACTACCAGCTGCCTGCTCTACTCTCTAGAACGTACCCAGTTGCTGAAAGTGGTCCTGGCATATCTTAGGGCCTTCTGGGAAGGAGTGGGGTTCTCAACCCTCCCTCCACAAGCATTCTGTCTGGAGAATTGGTAAAATTCCAGGGGGGGCTGAGCCATCTCCAATCCACTGCTCACTAACTGCACACTTTGAGAGAATCTTTTACTGGATCAAGGTCATTGTCCTGGTGTCCTTTTGTCCCAGTTACAAAAAAGGTGACACCCTACATAGTGCTTTATTTTGGATGTGAAATGCCTCCAAAAGGCCAGTGGTAACACCTGGAACTTTTAGGAGGTGGGGGCACATGGAAGGTACCCTCAAGAGACATGATAGGTGCCCAGTCCCTCTATAATTTGCTTCCTAGCCATGAGGTAAGAAGTAGGCCCCATTCTGCCAGAAGGTACTGCCTCACATGAACCCCACAATCATGACTAAGACCTCAAACACAGTGGCCCAAAGTAAACTTTTCTCTTTATATAGTATCTTAAATATTCCTATAGGCCTGGAGAGATGACAAACAGGCGCATCCAAAGAGCGGGTCACCCTCCCCACTGCCAGCCAACCACCGTGGAAGACAGCAGACCTTCCATAGGCAATGCTCGGAAAGGGAAACATGGTAACAGACATGGACCTCCAGGTGGAACTTCCCTATTGCTTAGCCATCGAACCTACTTCAGAAACATGGCTTTCCCAGCACACCAAACCAACCTTACCTTCGAGATGTAAGTCAGCTGCAGAGATCCAACGGCTCCTGCCCCAACTGCCAGGTTCTGAAAGACAAAGGTGTTTTCTTAAGATGCGAGGGCCCCCAAAGCGGCAGTAAAAGACAGACCAGTGTCTAGTTCAGTCTGTGCCACTCAGCCACTGGTTAGTCACTGCCCCCACCTATAAGGCACTTGCAACAATCCCTGGATAACAGATTTTTCTGGAGGAAAAAGGTAGCATTAACAGTACCCTCAGCCCGTGGCAAGTTAGTCTGGGGCGACGGTTAGAGGGGTGGGCTTCGCCATGTGACTGCAAAGTCTCTTGACTAGCCTCAGTTTCCCCTGCTGTAAAAACAGAGGCAATCTCTTATGGGGCTCCTAACAGTGGGAACAAGGGCTGTCTCTGACTCTTTTACTAGCTTTTGGGACCCTACTTTTCATACTGGGTCACCCTGCCCAGCCTTAATACATGGGGATGCTCAATCTACTGCATGTTTTTTTTGGTTTGTTTGGTTTTGGTTTTTTCGAGACAGGGTTTCTCTGTGGCTTTGGAGCCTGCGCTGGAACTAGCTCTTGTAGACCAGGCTGGTCTTGAACTCACAGAGATCCGCCTGCCTCTGCCTCCCGAGTGCTGGGATTAAAGGCGTGCACCACCACCGCCCAGTTCTACTGCATGTTTTATTGATACTTATAGGAAACCTGCCCTTTTCTGGATGGAGATGGAAGAAGAGGGGATAGGGGGTGGGAAAAGAGGGAATGTGGGAGAGGGACTGGGAGGGGAGGATGTGGTGGGGGGAGGCTGCAGCTGGGATGTAAAATAAATAGATGAATTTTTAAAAATTTAAAAATAATAATAAAATAAAATTAAAAATATAAAAATTAAAGTAGATCAATTTGGATTAAAAAAAAAAAAGGCAATCTGAGTTGCCTTTATCCAAACCAAAATGCTCAAGATTTCAGAGTTTCTTTTTTTTTCTAATTTTCCTTTTATAGGGGGTGAGTCAGTAGAGGGATAGTGTGGTCCTCTTGCCTCCACTTCCTGGAGGATGAGATTATTAGGTATATGTCACCAAATCCCAGTGCTTTAAAAAGCATATTTACACCTGACAGTGGTGGCGCATGCCTTTAATCCCAGCATTCACAGATGAATCTCTGTGAGTTTGAGGCCAATCTGGTCTCCAGGGTGAGTTCCAGGACAGCCAGGACTACACAGAAAAACCCTATCTTGAAAAAATAACAGCCAGAACTACACAGAGAAACCCTGTCTTGAAAAAATAAACAACAAACAAACAAACAAAATTGACATTAAAAAAAATGAGAAGTCCTGAGAACTGGACCCAAGTCTAAGCACAAAATTCCATTTATGGTTCATATACCCATTACACAGATTTTTCTGGAGGCTGTAAATTTGTACAATGGTTTAGGTGCCTTGTGTTTTGATGTAGACGTGCCACATGAGGTTAGGTGTAGAATTTCTATTTGTTATCACATTAAGATTCAGAAACGTGCAGATCTGGGGTCATTTCAGATTTCCAAATGTTTAGTTAGGGACGTTCCACCTCTAGCCCTGTAACACAGAGATGAGGGAGGTCACCACGGGGAGTGTTTCAGTGTGCACTTCCCTGGCACACAGGGATGTCCTGCAAGTGTGGCCCACAGCATCTTTTCTGAATGATTTCTCTGATTTGACTTGCTTTGTCTTATTCGTATCATTTCATAACATATAGGATGCAAACTCATATGATACAGGTTTTTTTTTTAAACATGCCTGTGAGTTTATTTACTTCCTATAATACATGCCAAATGAAACTGACCTCTGAGCACAAAAACTAGAAACCACTAAGGAAACGTGCCATGAATGCAGCAAGGATGGCTAAGGGGGCAGGGCATTGGGAATGCTTGCCTAGTGCGCACAACAGTCTAGGTTCCATCCCAGGACTGCAACACACAATGCGGAAACAAAAACAAAAACAAAGGAAGGAGCAAAAAATAAGCAACAGCAGGGAGCTCCAAATACTGGGGCAGCAATGTTCTACCAGGATGGACCCTTCCTGGCTCCCTGATTTCTGTTGAAAGAGATGATACAAGATAGTGACCAATATTAGAAATCATACCAATGTAGTTGCTGATAAATAAGACTGAAAACCCTTTCCCTTTTAACCTGAATCTGAGAACCCACCCCATCCCCCATAGTCAGAGAGTCCACTGAGAAGCCACGCCCACAACCTGAACCTGTCCAGGAAGACAACAGAAGCCCTCACTAAATGGGGCTATCTCAAAGCAATGAAAGGAACAAAATCCTGGATAAGAAAAGTTAGTAATTTACCTAAGGATTAACAGTGAAATGGTCCACCACTCTAGAGACTGCCTTAAGAAGTGTCTTGGCTGGAGAGATGGCTCAGAGGTAAAGATCATTGCTTCTCTTGCAGAGGATCTAGTTCAATCTTTGGCACCTACATGGTGGCTCACAACTGCCTATAACTTCAGTTCCAGGGGATCCGATGTCCTCTTATGGCTTCACAGGCAACAAATACATATGGTGCACAGATATACATGCAGACAAAATTCCACATACATAAAATAAAAATACATTTTTTAATTTAAAAAATTTTTTAAAAAAAGAAATATCTTAGATTTTGGAAAAGCCGTCTAGCCCATTGTCTAAATTAACATATAGCTCTGAAGTAAATTCAGTGTCGAATTTCCAGTTCATAAGAAAATGGATAGGGCCAGGTGCTGATAGTGCATATCTTTAATTTTAGCACTTAGAAAGCAGAGGCAGGCAGATCTCTGTGAATTTGAGACCAACCTGGTCTACAGAGCGAGTTCTAGGACAGTCAGGGCTACACAAAGAAACCCTGTCTTGAAAAAAAGAAAAAAATAAATAAAAAAATAAAGGAAGAAGAAAAGGAAGATGGAGACAGGGATAACACAGCCATTTAAGAGAACTCTAAACCTCAGTGAAAAGACCTTTAAAAAAAAAAAAAAAAGACTCCATTACCATCTTTTACAGATGAAACATTAAGTCAGAAGAATTCCTTTGAGGGAGTGAGAAGATTGGTCAGTGGTAGAGCACTTTCCAAGTCTCAGGCCTTGGGTGTTGCCCCGAGTTCCGTAAAAGATGAGTGAGTGAAAGCTGCTCTGAAGCAGCTCAGATTAGCGTTCCCTTACTTACGCATTGTTAAACTTCATAATGATTTTTAGATCTTTTTAAAGGAAATCTCCTTTCTGATAAGAAAGATAGGCTCTGCTATTCCCAGATCAAAATCCAAAGACAGCTATCACTGTCCAAGAGTAAGGAGAGAGGGCCTCCAGGGCTCTGAACGACTCTGGGCAGACTCAGCAATGCTGGGCGGCAGAAGCAAGCCTGTGTCTCCGCAGCCTCACTGGGGCCAAGACAAGGCTCTCAGGTCTCCTAGAAGCCACCACATCCTAACTGTTGTTAACACTCTGACTGCAGACACGACTGTCCCTATAAAATACAGATGATAAACTGTGCCAGGCGGTGGAACATGAAAAGAGGGTGGACATAGCACAGGGCGGCCATGGGCCCGGAACCAACCTAATTACAAGATGCAAACACCAGGATCTGGGCTACTCTTAAATAACTGCTCTCCTCACCCCAAACCACATCTCCAAGCCCTCGAGCCCCATCCTGAATCCTGAGTGAAGTGGGATGGGGGAACAGCTTGGCCTCTAAGCCACACATAATGACAGGGGTAGATCAGATTTCGAGGATGTCAGCCCTCTGCTCCAGCCTCTCATGGCTCCTCCTCACCAAGATGTGCTACCCGGTTACCCTGGGGGTGAGGGTAGGGGAAGCTGATGTATACTACCCTTTCTGCTCTGAGGCACAGATAAATGCTCTCTCCATCCCAAGGAGCCAGGAAAGCAAGACGAATGTCTGAAAAGCTGTTTGCCCACCTCCTCCTACCCACCTGGGGGGGGGCAGGGACGACACATCCCTAGGATTCCTGAGACAACTTTGTCCAAAGTGAGACTCGGTGTCCACTCCAGTTAACTGGATCCAGAAGCCTAATGGCAACATCTCACTGTCATGGTGGCACCCAGACAGTCCCAGACAGACACCTCCTGGTCAAGCAAGGTTGCACAAAAAGGCCTGAGCAGCCACGTGCTGAGGCAAAAAAAAAATAAAATAAAATAAAAAAAAAAAAATCCAGGCATCAGGTGCTTGAGTGGGAGGAGGACCCTGTGTTGTGTCCTGAAGTGGGAAGATAAATTCAGGGCCCTCCTGAAGCTTTCACTGACACCAGCTAGCTGCAAGTTCTTGTCTCTCAACTCCATAGACAGACCCTGGACTTCGGTGCAGACTCAAACCCCTGGAGAATCCACCTGAGAAAGTTGACTCAGGCTTCACCCTCAAAATGCCGAGTCTAAATCAATGGGATGGGTTAGAAGGCACACATTTCAGAATACTGCCAGTGACCCCTACATGGACCCAAGTTTAAGAGCGACTGATCAATGGGATGAGACGTAGTTGTGTTGCTATTTTCCCATGAGTCTAGTCTACTACACTAACTACACTCTAAGCTTACCAAGGACATGACTGGCAACATCAAGATGAAGGCGTCCCAGCATGCAGGAGGTGAGGCAGAGGCAGGATGTCACCATCGCATCTGAACAGATGTAGCTCCCACACAGGAAGGTTTTGTAAAATGCACTTTAGTATTATTTGGCTAGGGATTGAACCCAGTTCCTTCATGAATGCCTGGTACACACTTTAACCCTGAGAAATACAGCCACTCCCTCACTTTTAAATGGAGGAGTTAACCTTGTAGAAGACAGTATATGTGAAATCACCCAGGGTGGTTTTTTTTAACTGACACATAATAATCCTATATCTTGGGGTACAGCAAGACCACACAATTATAATGATCAGATCAAGGTGTCTGTTTGTGGCAGTTTGAATGGCAATGTCAGCCATAGACTCATATGTTTGAAGGCTTGGTCCCCAGTTGGTGCAACTCTCTGGGGGAAGATTCAGTCAGATTGGCCTGGTTGGATGTGTCAATGCAGGTGGGCTTGGAAGTCTCAAAAGCCCACGCTAGTCTCAGTGGATCCCTCTATGCCTCCACTTTCAGATCAAGATTTTGTGAGCTCTCCGCTGTTCCTGTTGCCAAACCTTTGATCCTCCATCATGACTCTCTACCCCTCCAAAACCAGAAGTCCAATCAAATGCTTTCTTTTCTTGTTGCCTTGGTGACTTGTCACAGTAACTGAAAAGTAAGCCACTGGCATATCTTTCCCTTTGGACATTTTTCATTCCCCTGTGATGCAAACATTCAAGATTCTTCCCACCAGCTATTTTGAAATATACAGCTAGTTTCCACACTTGCTCTAATAGGCTATAGAACTTGCCGGAGAACTTCTTTCTTTCCTTCCTTCATTTCATAGGTCTCACTGTATCACCCAAGCTGACTTACTGGGGTGATTTTTTTTTTTTTACATTTATTGTGTCCGTTTGTCTGTCTGTGTGTCCATGTGTATACATGCCATAGTGTGTATGTTATGGCCAGAGAACAACTTTCAGGAAGTAGCAGAAGTTACTTTTCTCATTCTTCCATGTTGGTCCCAGAGATTAAACTCAAATTGTCAGGATAGGTGGCAAGTGCTTTACCCACCGAAACATCTAGCCCTAATGGGGCAGTTTTTAAGCCAACAAATACCATGGTTTCTTCCCACACTTTTGAGTGATCTAGAAGAGGGTCCAGACACACCTGTGTGTCCTCAGTGCTCCTTGGGAATCTACTGTGTTGCTAGGCAGGTGGCCCTATGCTGGGAAAACCAGCTGCTGGTACAGAGTAGACAATGGGGAAATGAAAGACCACATCTGGCGAGCATCCCTTTGAGAGGAATAACAGAACCATAGAGCCAGAAGTCCTCGGGGAAGAGGGATGGGTGGGGAAAGGAAACCCCAACACTGCATGTTGTATGAGGCCCGTAATTCAAAAGTGGCCTATACATCTCTTAGACTTGTGAATTGTCTGTAGGGCACAGGAACTGTGAACTAACAGGAGACTTTAAAACAACACTGAAAACACCATGCATTTTGTTCAAGATCTCTTTAACCAGCAAGAACCTCAAAAAGACTGTGAAGACAGACATGGTCTCTTCCATGACCAAGAAAGGAACTGAGCTGCTCGAGAAGCTGGTACCTCCTCCACCTTAAGCCCTTCCATAGAAACAGCAGCACTTCGGGCCAAAGTAGAAACTTGACCCCATTCCCCATGTCCTAGCAAGAGTAACAAAGAGCCTAGCTATAGCCAGAAGACTCAACCAAGGACTCATAAATCCACAGACAGCCCTGCAAGCGCCAGTGACACCTTCTTACCTACCATGACCCTCCATGTGGCATCTGCAGGGAGACCAGGAAAAACAGAGCTTGTCACTCCAGCTGCAACCTGACACTCTGGAGGCCCAGCATGGGAAACAAGGAAGAGCGTGCTGCGCAGTGCTTCAGAATACTGCTGAATCTCCACAATCCCATTTCACAGACACAGAAGCTGAGGGCCAGCAGGTGAGGCCCCTGGAGCAAGATCATACAGATAGCAAGTCAGGCCAGAATTCAAACCCAGCCCCCTTCTGGGTTCCCAGTTCTCTGCGGCACTTTCCTTCCCACCAGGCCGCCTCCCCTGAAACAATATCTAAGAGTTGATTACCAATGAAAGGTAAATATCAGAGCAGGAGAAGGAGGGTTCCACTGAGCAAGGCCTTAGATACTTAGTTGCCCAAGCTGGGGCTAGGTAGGAACTAGTCCAACTAGTTCTAGGGTGCCAAGCTCCACAAGACCAGGGGTTGAAGGGTGGGAAGAAGGAAGGGAGAAGGAAGGGTGCCCAGCCAACAGCAAGGAGCCCAGCAGGCATCAGATACGGCTGCTGGCTGCCAGTAGAAGAAAAGACTAGAGAACACAGGAAGCAATCTCATCATGCCCAGGGCGTGAGCTAAAACAACAGTTTTCCCACACCAAAGCCAAGGCCATCCAGGCTCACAAAGAAGCACCTGTGGCAAAGAAGGCAAAAGAGCAAGCTGCCCAGACCTGCATTCCACAGCCCTTCTGGCAAGAAAGAGCAGCTAAATCAAAACAAGCTCTCCCAGGCACCATCTACCCTGGGCAGTTCTTTACCTCCACCCTGTAATATTACTTCCTACTGAAAACTTGTTGGTCCACCATGTGCCCATGGCTGCTTTCCCCATTCTCTGGTTCCCAGTATGTGTTTTATTTAACCTTGCCCTTTGGGAGCAGTCCATGTCATAAGATGCAGTGCTGGATTAACACTCTGGTGGTGGGTCTCCAGTCTTGGCTGACTATGCACCTTCTTAGACACGAGGAAGTACTTGTGTGTAGTCACATGACTTCCATATGCCTTGCATCCCTCTTCCAACCTGGTCCCCAGCCCGGATTTCATAGATGCTTAGATGGAGGTGGTTCTGAAGTTGTCAATAAACGGAATGGTTCATAAGCTCCTTCATCCCTTTTTTTCAACCCAGAATCCTCCAAGTTTGCCTCAACTCAATGGCATTTCCTCCTCATCTTCTCATTGGCCTTTCCTCCCAACTTCCACATCTCTATCACGGGTTCCACATCATCTCTCCCGTCAACTACATATGAAACTTTCTATTATAAATACACAAAATTTATTGTTTTTTAGTACAGTTAGGTACATAAATTATCTCTGAAAAGAAAATATTTGACTTTAAACGAAGAGAAAATAGCTATGAAATACACTGTTTAAAATTTGAGCTGACGTTGGCCGGGCAGTGGTGGCACACTCCTTTAATCCCAGCACTCAGGAGGCAGAGGCAGCGGATCTCTATGAGTTCGAGGCCAGCCTGGTGTACAAGAACTAGTTCCAGGGTAGGCTCCAATGCTACACAGAGAAACCCTGTCTCGGAAAAACAAAAACAAAAGCAAAACAAAACAAAAGTTGAGCTGAAGCAACACAGCATTATCCTCTTGTGACTTTTGGTCACGTTTATCTGTTGTCTAAGGATGGGAATGCTTGAGGGTAAGTGTTTTACCCCCCCCCCCAAGTCTCTTAACAGGGATGGTACTGGCCTATAACTAATTGACACACCAAAGAATCTCACTAACCCAAAGGAACGAAGTGACGCCAACAGCAATCACTAGATAGCCATGAAACAGCCTGCTCATAGTTAACTAAGACTTATCAAGCACCTCCAACTTTCCAGGTCCCCAAACATTACAGAAGTCTCAAGCTGTCCTTGAAGATGCTATATAACAAAGTTTTTGTTTTGTTTTCACTTCTCATTTCATTTTTATTTAACAGAGGAGAACACTGCATCAGGCCAACAGCCTGGGATTGCTCAGTGCCAAGAATAACAGGCCGAACAAAACTCACGGTCTGTGTCAGGAGGCACCTACTCACACCTGTGTCCTTAACATGCTCTTCTGGCTGTTTTTGAGACAGGGTTTCTCTATGTGGTCCTGGTCTTCCTGGAACTCATGCTGTAGACCAGACTGGCCTTTGAGCTCACAGAGATCCTCCTGACTCTACCTCCCGAGTGTTGGCATTAAAGGCGTGGGCCACCACCACCTGGCTTAGCCTAGTCTTTGTTACCACATTTCTTAAATTTGTCTGATATAAATAGCATATTCATCTACATCAGCATGACTCCTGGCAGGGCGAGGAGAAAGTCTGGGAAGCAGGAAGCTTCCCTGGCATTCCTGCGCAGACCTCCAAGGAGACAACATGTAGCAGCCCAGCTGAGAGAAGGTACTGGCTATGTGGCTGACAATGGGTTAATATAAGTTATGGGAGCTGATAGGAAGACTGAGCTAAT
>JAQHUG010000471.1:718574-761783 GCA_028555095.1 Dicrostonyx torquatus | reverse complement strand
AAAAAATTAAGACAAAAATTGAAGAATATTAATAAGAAAAAACTTTCCCAAACCAATTGCAAAAAATAGGTGAAGGTTACAAGATGCCTAACCATGTGGGGGCCACGTGGTCGGACAGACACTGAAGAGGCCTGTCACGTTGCTGCCTGCAGAGGGCTGCAGCCGGAGGACAGGGGCAGGACACAGAGATGTTGCCACCATACCCACTTTTCTACACTAAATTTGTACCGGATGTATGTGTTGCCCAGTTTCCAATGAAGTTATTTCCTGGGTCTTGCCTGAAGCTGGTAATGCAGAAAGAAGCCTTTAAAGTATGGACAGACCCCAAACCTTTCCAAAGGAGGCTTCTGACACAAAAAACACATCACTCTCAAAACACTGTTGTCACTTGGCCTTTAAGGTGACAATATATTTATACATCATAGGGTTATAAGGTACATATGAGCCCAATATCCATCTTGCTGTGAAAATCGTGCTTTTTGTCTGGCCAGTGGAAAGGCCTGTTTTCAGTCTGGTTTGTTGGTTTGTTTGTCTGTCTGTCTGTTGTAAACAGAGCAAAGGTCTTACTAGAAGACCTGCAGTCTTTGGGAATACCATGATGATCCACAATTCACATGATGGCCTGTGTAAAAGAAATGTACCAATGTAATATTTTTAGCAAGGAGAAAAAATACACTCTACTGAGTAATTCCAACACGGACCACCATCAAATGTCATATCATTTCCACGCTTTAGTTTGCTCTTATTCACGACTGTATAATTTAGCCTTGCAATTAGCCATGTGGGTGGGCCCTGGCAGGGCTGAACGTCAGTGTGGCTGAGCAACTGGGACCTATGTCATCATTCAAAGGTCACTGCAGAGTAGAGGAGTGATGTGGGAGTGTTCTCCTGTATTTTGTATTACTCTTATTGGTTGAATAAAGAGCGATAGGTCAGCCCTTAGGTGGGCGCAGTAGACAGAACGGAAGTTCTGAGGAGAAGAAAGGAAGTGAGTCAGTCACCATGAGGCTCCCGCCACAGATGGATGCAGGTTAGACCTTTCTGGTAAGTCACCACGTGGTGACTTACAGACTTTTATAATGGGTTAGTTTATGAGGTGAGGGCTAGCCAAGAAGAGGCTGGTGATGATGGGCCAGGCAGAGTTTAAATGAATACAGTTCTCATGTAGTTAATTCGGGCATAAACAAGCAACCAGCAGCTGAGCGGGTCGGCTGCTGGGGGCTGGGAGCCAGGCGCTGGGAACATAACCCACACTTCTCCCCCACTTACAACAGAGAAGGCCCAATTAAGAATTTCCCCTTCTCGGGCTGGAGAGATGGCTCAGAGGTTAAGAGCACACTGGCTGCTCTTCCAGAGGTCCTGTGTTCAATTCCCAGCAGCCACATGGTAGCCCACAACCATCTGTAATAAGACCTGGAGCCCTCCTCTGGCGTGTGGGCAGACTCCCTGTGTATTTAAAAAAAAAAATTTCCCCTTCTCGATCGTGATAGGGACCGACACTCAATTAAAAGTAAAACTGCCAACGTCTGAGAACGTAGCTCAGTGGCACAGCATTTACCAGCACATGCAAAGTCCTGGGTTTGACCTCCAGCATTAACAACAGGCGTGCAAGCATGCACACGCCCACACCCACACCTGCTACTATCATAACTTGAAGGAAGTTCAAACAATGTTTCAAGAGTCTTTGCCAACCCTGGGGACAGACACATGCCTATAATCCAGCAACTCTCCTCAAGGGACTGAGGCAAGAGAATCCCAAATTCGGTCCTGCCTGGATTAATTAATTAATTAATTTAGCCAGACCTTGTCTCAAAATAAATAAAATGTGGTCAGTGGAAGAGCACTTGCCTATCTTGAATGAGACCCAAGGTTCAACCCCCAGCACTGAAAACATGAAAAAAACCCAAAAAACAAAAACTTGCTTGCATGCAAAATGACTAGGTCTTAGAGAAATTTGCTGTACCGCATGCTCTATACGGTTATTCTGTGCCTATAGCTGGCGGTCTGGTATTGAGTTTAGAAACTTGCTGAAAGGACAAACTTCCTGCTAAAGACAGAGACTGCAATAACAAAAGAATTATTTATTTGCTTGGTGTTGCCAGCATACTGATTTTTAAACACATTAGCCGATTTGGTGGCCTAATCAATAACACTGGTACTTTCCACTTAGCCAGGCCATTTTAGCTATCGGGTTTCAGCCCTGGTTTAGTGTCATTTACATCTGTGATTGAAAACCTTAACTCCTTCCCTCAAACTGCCTCATATTACTGCCATTTAAAGCTGTGCTCAGTCATGCTGTGTTCAGATTCCTGCCCCCTTCCCCCCCCCCCCATCCGCCTGCACACACCCCTGGCAGATGCTGTGGCTGGCCTCCCAGGTTCCTCTACTCTGCCTTAGGGGACTGGCCATGGGTCTGTAGAAGCCATTCTGACTACATTTGCAGAGCTGTGGTCCTTGCTAGTCAGCACAGGCATACAGGAGCCCGGCTCTTCAGGACAACTCTAAGGTTCACCCTGAGTTCCCAGGAGGCCAGGCTAATCTTCCCCTTCTGACTTCCACCTGGGCACACAGCAGTGTGTGGCCTTCCTCCTTTCCCAGACAAGCTTCTCCCTCACTTCTAGGTCCTGAGAAAGCATTTCCTTAATGAAGAACTCCCCTCCAAAGCTTTGTCTGGGCACCTGGCTACTCCTCCTAAGGGCTTCTTCGGAAGACCCTACCCTCAAGCATCCCTCTAGCTAGGGGACCTCCCAGGCCCTCCTGTGCCTCCAGGATGCCTGTTGTTTCCTCCCCTTCCTCTTCAACTCTGATTGGGTCAAAAGGGCACAACCATTAAATGAGACTTTGTACAGAAAAACATGTCAAAATCTACAAATGCTCCACAAGTCTGAATGACATATAGTAATAACCATTCTTACACAGCCCAGCCTCCACAATCTAGCCCAATTGGTGTGATGGTATACGCTCACAATCTTCAAACTCAGGATGTGGAAACAAGAGGCTTGTCCGTTCAAGTCCAGCCTAGGCTACGTAGTATGAGGTACTGTCTTTAAAAAAAAAATAAGAAAATTAAAAGATGATAATCTAGTGCCACTTCCCCCATGAAGAGATGGTTCACAACTCTCTCTACCCGTTCTATGTGGTCACCGACCTCTCTACCTGCAGAGAGGGGTGGTCTATGCCCTGTCTGCCTCAGCACCTAGGTAGGCATCTAATGCACTGGGTAAGTATAGTAAACACGTGTTGGGTAAAGTCACTAAGCTTCAGAACAGAAAGGACTTGCTTAAGATACCAACCAGCTAACTAGAGGAGCCAAGGTTGCAGCCCTGACCTCTCGTCAGCCAGATGTGAGAACTTTCCACACGAGGTTCCGCCTTCTAGCAAGCGCTCTGTCTTCCTTGACAGGCAGCAGAAATGGAAAACTAAAGCCCCTTTCCTCCAAGCAAAACCCTGGCCAACATCCAGGTACTGGCAACCAGCAATGAACGGTGGGATGCCTTGTCCTGAGGGCCAAGATCATGATAGCTGTGGGGTGTTATCCATGCCATTTCTAGTTCCTCAGTTTAAAACTCCCTAGAGGCAGAGATGTTGAATTCACCTTCCCCACCATCTACTAGAGCTAGGAAACTACCAGAAGGACAGAGAGAGAGGACAGAAGTGAACGAAAGGATGGATCCAGCTTCACACACACCCTCCCCCAGCTCTACATTTCCAGTCTGGTCAACAGGAAGGGCTCAGGATTAGTCAGGAGATTTAATGAGATACACAGAAAGCCACCCACGACGGCAGGGGTGTAGTGAGCCCTTAGCAAACAGACTGAGAAGAGTGGCAACAGCGAGGGAGGGAACAGTGGCAGAGAAAGGCTGATCAACGCTAGCAACTCGACAGTTCAAACAGGCAATAATCAGAGACGCCTGGAGTCCAAAAACTTGTCCATTGATTCTTATTAAATCATTATCATACCATATCATAACCCCCTTTCCCTGTAAAAGAAAAGTATCCAATTACCTAAGCACAGTTCCCAAAGTGGCCCTTCACAAAAACAGGCCAATATTCTCAGGGAGACCCAGGTTGTAGGTAGTACTAGATTCGGGTTCTGTCCCTACTCCCAGGAGAGTAACATTAAACGCCCCCCCCACTTCCTATAACAGCCTCATCCACTGCCCCTCTTCCGTCTTCTATTCATTCCTTTATGCAGAAAGTATACATCCAACCCCACATACTGTAGATGAGCTCGAGCACACAAGCTCTGCCCTCTGCCACCTCCCAGGCTGTATCCTCCACTCTCTTTCTTAACAAGAAACTTCATTTACAGGGTTTTTTCTTCCTCTCAAAGCCACCCCAAGGTTACTGTCTTATTGTGAGCAGCAATGGCAGGGGTCTGGGCGTCAGATTGACAGGTTTATAGCCCCAGTTCTGCCTCTGTCTTTTTTATTTCACCCTGGGCAGACTTCTGCTCCACACCACCTCCCTCACCTTCGCAGCAATACTGTCTCCACCTATCCATTCCCACCAGAGTGAAACAAAAGTCCAGCAAAAGCAGGGCATGGTGGCACGTGACTTTAATCCTCCTAACACTCAGAAGGCAGAGGCAGGTGGATTTCTGTGAGTTCAAGGCTAGCCTGGTCTACAAGGTGAATTCCAGAACAGCCAGAGATACACAGAGAAATCCTGTCTCAAAAAAAACCAAAAACAAACATCCCAGGGAATTGTGCTTAGTGTGGTAGTAAATGATCATGAATGTCATTTCCTTCCACACTCTACCAAAACACCACTCTCAAATCTGGAGAGGCTGCTTGGCCATGAACGTGACTGACAACTAACACAAGAACTAAAGAAGGGAAATGGTCTGAACTGACTCTCACAGCCAAGACCCTCCCCTGGGAAGATGTCGGTTCCCCAGGTTTGGCTCATAAGTTTACATTGGTAACTCATATAGGAAGATTACAACCTGAGACCCCCAGAGCAGAAAGGAAGGGAGGCTACCCTGGGATGGGGGACACTAGTGCAGAGGTAGTCCCAAGAGCCAAAAAAGTACGCAGGCAAAGCATTGCTGGTGAGCCCAGGTCCCAGGTCCATGAGACAATCAAGTAGGTTTCAATGTGGGGAATCCTAAAAGCTAGCAATATCCATGACCCAATTGAGGACACCACGGTCATGGGTGCCCTGTGATTGACAGCAAGACTCTCTTGTGGCCCAGGGTATGAGCAAAGGTCCACTCTCAGCCGGGTAGATGGCTCAGTGGGTTAAGCGCTTGCCACACAAGCCTGAGGACTGAAGTTCGAAAGCCCAGTACCACATAAAGTCTGGGCACGCAGAGTGGCTGCTTGTGATCCAAGTGCCCTGGAGGCAGAGCTCTAGGGGTTCTCCAAATAAAAGTAGACTAGTCAGTATAGCAAAATAAGTGAGCTCTGGATTCAAGCCAAGAGACTCTGCCTCCGTTTACAAAGTGGAGAGAAATTAAGGAAAACAGCGACATCAAACTCTAGCCTCCAAACTCATGTGTCACACACACATGAACACACATATACACATGCCCCACACACACACACAAAAAAAAAAGGAAGAAAAATAGGTTGGTTGACAGGTACAAGCCAGGACCTGGCAGCAGCTGGAAAAGACTCCCTAAGAAACTGAGTCTTGTTTCAAGACAATGTAAACACAGAACAGTGGGAAGCAGGTAAATCGGGACAAAAATCCTCAAGAAAATGACGAGCAAGCTGGAAGGTAGACCAAGACCGGAGGACGGTGGGAGGCAAGCAGATGGTGCCACAGCCTCTGTTCAAGGGGTCGAGTTCAGATGTTCAGCACTAAGAGAAAGTGAGTGAAGCGCATGCGTGCAGATATTTTAAGGGTTCATTTCTTCCTGGAGTCGGCAGGCCACAAACGTGACTCTCTGCACGCTTTCTGTATCTATTATGGTTTTTACTCCACGCTCAGATCCGCAACACAAACAGTGAAGACCTCCAGAAGGTTAGTGTGTGCATAATGACCTTGAGAGTCACATGACTTTTCCCACCTCATGTCTTTTTTTTTAAAGCATTAGTTTTGTTCACATACAGGTGTGTGTATATAGGTAGATATACACACACACACGTGTGCACATGTGTACCAAATACACGTCAATTGGAGCCCAACTTGTAGGAATTGCTTCTCTCCTTCCACCATGAGGATCTTGAGGAGTTGAACTCAGAGATCACAGGCTTAGCAACAAGCACCTTTACCCACTGAGCCATCTTATCGACCCTCCACCTCCCATCTGAAAGCACTCATCTAACCCCTAACTTAACACCATCCTTCTCAGCCCTCGAAGACACCCAAATCCCACGCCCGACGTTCATCTCCATCTCTACACAGCCACACACTGTCATCGCGCTGCCCAGGGACTATGCCTCACTTCCACCAAAGTGCTATGGACCAGTGGGAAGGAAGGACTTGGCAGCACTTCATGGAAAAAGAAAATCTCCAAGTTCTCAAATAAGGATGGCTTCCAGTCACCCAGCCCCCACCCCTACCAAGACAGAGCAATACAAGTTAGGTGGTCAGGACAGGCATGGTGGTACACATCTTTAATCCCAGCGCTCAGAAGCAGAGGTAGATGGATCTCCGAGTTTGAGGCCATAGTGGATTCCTGGCCAGGAAGGGCTACATGTACATCCCTGTCTCAGAAACAAAACCTTGGTTCCCCAACTCTGTGCCTGGCCTCCACGGTATGTTAAATTAATCCTATCTTCTTGCCCAGAGTAGATTGCAATGTCCAGGACTCAAGTTTTCTCCTTGGTAGCATGAGAAAGACACCAAGTAACCGAGACGGTCACTACTGCCAACCCAAGACTCCATGACTTCCTGATTCAGGAGACCAAAGAAGTCTGATATTGTCCGACTCAGGGAACCAGATCACATTCTCTGCTGGGGAGGAGCCCCAAACTGGAAGAGCAGGAGCTGTCACCAGGCCGCAGCCCTGAGAGGTGAGAGGAAGAGACTCACATCTGGGCACTGGGAGGCTCTGCCCGACTTGTGCCAAGTGTTAAATTCTTGTGTAAGAAAAGCACAGATCTAGGGCTAAGAGGCTCTACCCTGCCCCCAGATCTGCTCCTCAGCTCTCCTCTCCCTCTCTCTTCATTCTCCCACCTAATAACCCCTACTCTGGATTAAATCAAGATTCTTTTTTTTGGGGGGGGGGGGTTCGAGACAGGGTTTCTCTGTGGCTTTGGAGCCTTCGCCGGAACTAGCTCTTGTAGACCAGCCTGGTCTCGAACTCACAAAGATCCGCCTGCCTCTGCCTCCCAAGTACTGGGATTAAAGGCGTGCGCCACCACCGCCCAGCTAAATCAAGATTCTTGTACATGCTAAGTGTGCACGCACCACTGAGCAATACGGCCAGCTCTAGAAAGAGTTCTCTTTGGGGCTGTGCATGTAGGTATGTGTTGAATGGTCTCTCGCTCATCTCTCGCTTTATCCAATCAGCTTCAGACACAAAGTCCTTGAAAGAAACCCAACCCCGGGAGGTCCTCCCAGATGTAGCAGAAGGAGGGGCAGCCATCCTGACCCCTTTCCCACGTGGCTTCTCACCTGGGGATTGTCCATGTACCAGAGGAGACAGTTGGCCTGGGTGTCCAGGATGAAGTACCTCCGCAGGAACTTGCCACTGTTCTCATTGTCCTCGATATCCAGAAACCCACAGATTCGGTTCTGCCGATCCACATAAGGCATTCCTGGGCTCTGCTCACATTACCCTGCGCAACACGAGAGAGATGCTGGTGAGAAGCGGGTTAAGGCGGGCTCTGAGAGCCTGGATGACCTCACCTGTCCCTGGTTTGACTCACCTCTGTGACATGTTGGGCCCCTTGCCACCACCTTCCTTCCCTAGGCACCAAACATCTTCCCTACTGGATCCTGGAATCATCTACCAACTCTGAGCTGTCATTTTTGATGACTGCTAATGAAACCCATTAGAACTGACTCAGCTCATTTTCCTGAGGCCCTACTGTGTGTGCGTGCTTGCATTCAGAGCCTCAATTTAGTCAGGTTTCTTCTTGGGTCATCACTAATTACTTCCTAGTCATTCTGCACTTCAGCTTCCACATCTGTGAAGTAGGAATAATCATGAGTTAAGTTATAATTATATAATATATAAGCATATATTATGTGATTATATAATAATCATGAGGTATTCAAGAAGCCCTTCCTGGCCATCAGTCATTATCCAGTGCCACTGTAATGGGCTCCTGGAGCCTCTTGGCAAAGCCATGCCCCTTAGCCCTCCTTGCTGCTGATGCCCCTCTGCCGTAGTGACTCAACTATGCCCCATAAGGATTCACTTGCCGAAGTCCTAACCTCCATATCTCAAAATATGACTGAATTTGGAAACATGGTTTTGGCTTTTTGTTTGTTTTCTGTTTTGAAACAGGGTCTCACTCTGTATAGTTCAGGCTATCCCAGGCTATCCTCAAACTCTTAATCCCGATGCCTCTGCCTGCTAAATTGCTGGAATTATAGGTATGCACAACCACACCCAGCCACAGACAGGGTCTTTAAAGAAGTAGTTAGCACGTATTTAACACATCTTTAGCAGGTATTTAGCCCTGGTCCATTGATACCGCATCTTTGAAGATGACATTTGGAAACCAATGGTCCCAGAAATAAGACAACAAAAGACTTAGGGAGAAGACAGCCATCTAGTGAAAGAGAAAGGCCTGAAACATCCCTTGATCTTCTACTTCTGGCTTCTGGACGGTGAGAAAGTCAATTTCCATGTTTAAGCTCACAGGCTGTGGTGCTTTGCTATGACAACCTGAGCTGAGACTCCCACAGCTACCAAATGCCTACAGATTTGATTTTGTAGATCAGGACGCATTCCTGGGCTGTGCCCACATCACCCTGCAAGGGAGGCAGAAGGGGGCTAGTGAGGAAGAGGGTGAAGCCAGTTGTATCTCAGGACCTGGATAAGCCTCACCTGGCTTGAGTCATCTCAGTTCTGTGCGTGGAATAAACAGCAGTAAAAGCAAGTCCCAAAGCTGAGCACCTTCCCTGACTCCAGAGCAAGGCCTCTGGCAATGTGAGAATAGCCACTTGTCCTGGCTACTTCATCTCTCCAGAATGCACTCTAAGAGCCTACAGGAAAGGGAGAGTCCCCAAGCCCCCAGAGGAGAGAAACAGCCAAGACACCTGGCCTGCATTCATGCACTGAGAGGAAGTACTAAGGACAGAAGCCCTACAGGGCTACAAAGCACCCTATCGCCCTCAGATCCCCAAAGCCAGATAACATCCAACCACTGGGCCCTGACTACATCAAAAGAGCAGGATTCACAATGGCCACGGCCAG
The DNA here is from genome assembly GCA_028555095.1 of Dicrostonyx torquatus. Taxonomy (NCBI): domain Eukaryota; kingdom Metazoa; phylum Chordata; class Mammalia; order Rodentia; family Cricetidae; genus Dicrostonyx; species Dicrostonyx torquatus. The sequence continues at coordinate 752,461 of JAQHUG010000471.1, read as the reverse complement.
AGGCCCTGCAGCCAAGCAAAAGTGTCAGATGGCCAATGAAGGGACCCTGTGAGCCAACACTGACTCAGAGAATCTATTACCCTAGCTTTCCAAGCCCAGAGGGGACAAGTCCCATGAAGCAGTGGGACATATTTCCAGGTCAGGCTTGCTCGACAAGGGGTGGCTTGTGGAGTGGTATAGTCTCTCCCATTCCAACGAGCCTGTGGTATCGAAAGAGTCCTCCCCCCTCCTCCACAAGAAACGAGTGCCACATACATTCACATGCACACACACACAGACACCAGTGAATCCCAGAGTTCAGGCATGTGCTGAGAGGATTCCAAATAGGGACAGAAGCTGCAGCCATCTAGAGAGCTCACAGCTACTCTAAAGGAGTGCAAGGTCAGAGAATAAGACAGACAGCAGAAACAGTCAAGATAGAACAACACAGCAAAGCTAAAAGGGAAGTAGAAGAGGAGGTGAGAAGAAGGAAAAAAGTAGGAAGGAGAGGTCTTGAAAAGGAAGCTAACTGTGTGGCAGAAGTGACGGTCATAGAGGGGTGGAGGAAGGGCATCCTGAGCAAAGCGGCATCACCTGCTTGGAGGTGTTATCCAGCTCCCGTCTCAAAGTGGAGCAAGTTTTGAGTTCCGAGAAACGGAAAAAACCAAGGGTTAGGAGATGCTTTGGGGACTTATCTCTAGCACGCACTGGGTCACGGGCAGAAAGACAGGCAGTGGGAAATGCCAAGGAGCAGGGGCCTTGAGGAGAAAGACAAAGCCACTGTGCATGGAAAGGTACAGAACTTTCAGGGAAGGACAGGGGAGACACCAAACCACCTCCCCATCCCCACCCCCCAAAAAAAAATCTAGGCAAATTCCCTGGATGCCAACCCAGTTCCGGAAGCAGAAATTCCAGAGGTCACAGGACTCTGGCTACTCCAGGGAAATCTCTCCCCACTTCCATCTGAAACAGGGTCTCCCTGTGCAGCCCTGGCTTGCTTCAAGTAGCCCAAGCTGGCCTCTAACTCATGGTGGTACTCCTGCCTCAGCCTCCCTAGTGCTCCAATGGAACGCCTGTGCCACCGTGCCCAGTGTAACGAAGAGAACACATTCGGCTGCCCGGGAGAACAAAGCCAACTGGCCCCGGGCCAGCTGGGCAGCCCAGAGTCCATGAACACTGGCTTTCGAAGTTCCCCTTTCCAGTCTGCAGGATTGGCCAGAGTCTGCTTCTTCCTCAAGACAGCGGCTGGGAGAAGGGCCCCTTTCTCCAGAACCTTCCTTCTGTTGAGGGACTTCCTGGGCGCATGGATCAACAGTGTGGGACTGTCATGCACCAAAAGGAAAGATCTGAAGCAGAACTCCAGCATCCAGATTGAACTGTGTGTATATGCGTGTGTTTACATATGTGTATGGGGGGACGGGTCCTCAGAGGACCTAACACGGCTCAGTCATGCAGCTCAAGTCTGTGGGAGGGAGGCAGCAGATCCGCAGGAGAACGGGCACAATATGGAAACGTTATGACTACGCCACTTGTTCATCAACACTGTTTTTAATGCATTAACTGCGTATGACTTACCGAATCATAGCTCTATTACTAAACAACTAAGTCCAGGAGCCAGTTTTTTTATATTATAAATAATACAAAAGCTCCCTATTTTGTGCATTTTTTCCTTTGACACGGAGAAGAGCATCTGTTAAAGATGATAACATGGGAATGGAGAAATGGTCTATGGTTAAGAGCACTTCCACTCTTGCCTAGGACCTGGGTTCAGTTCCCAACACAAATATGGCAGCTCACAACTGTCTGGACATCAGGCACCACACAGTGCACACATACAGGCGAAACATGCTTCAGTACACATAAAGTAAAAACAAATTTTTTAAGTTATGTGACTAGAACCTAGCTCTACGCTCTGTTGCCATCACTGAGACCTACGATAAAATTACTTTCTAAAACTATCTGTTGTAACTAATCATTAATTCACTCACTTTTTTTCTAGACAAGGGCTCACTATGTAGCCTTGACTGGGCTGGAACTCACTATGAAAACCATACTGGTATCGAATTCGCCGAGACTTCCTGGGCCTCTGCTGGGATCGAAGACCTACAAGCCCATGCCTGGCCATACTCTTACATGAAACTGTTCCTAGTTTGACATGTACAAGGATGACTGGTGAAGGGTGAGTGTTCACATTTGTTTCTTATTTCATGTATTTTAAACTTACACACACACACACACACACACGTCTCAGCCTCCAGGGCATCAGGCTCCCTGAGCAGGAAGTTTCATGATGATCCAGATGTCCTAGGTAGAATTTAAGTTCTAAGCATTGCTATAAATGAAAATAAATTACATCCTTAGGGTGAAACATGGCTCACGCCTCTAATCCAAGGAGTTGGTAGGCGGAGGCAGGATAATGTCTGTGAGTACAAGGCCAGCCTGGTCTATGTAGCTCCAGGCCAGCCAGGACTACATAGTGAGATCCTAAATCTACTAAAGAAAAAAAAAATTAAACTTAGAGAAAGTTAGTTGTCTGGAATTACCTGACAACCGGTAGCATGGAGTGGACTAACTAGCCATTCAGCTGGAGTTCCTGACCAGGATTTACTAGGCCACGAGAAACACTTGTGATCGTCCAAGGCCGCCCACTTTCTCCATCCTATCCTGAATGAGAGGCCCTCGGAGGCTCCTACCCCAAAATATAGTTTCTTCAACCACTGGATGCGCAAATCCAGAAACTGAACTTTAACGGGCCTACACCCTAGTGAGAGACAGGTGGGACAGAGCCTTCCAAGAGTAGACCATGCACAGGGTGGGAGACAGGCACCACGGAGGCTAAAGCCTCTGCTCAGAACAGGCTTCATCTCCTTGGGCAGACTGGGGTGGGAGTCCTAGGATCCTTAGACATACAGGACAAGAGGATGACCTTTCTGAAAAGTGGTTTGGCAGCATGCCAACAAGATGTTCCTGCCCTTTGACCAAATCATTCTAGTTTCAGGATTCCATCCAAATTATTTATTATTTGAAGTAGAAAGATGAAAAACTGCAATCAGATTTAAAACAAAAACTTGAAAATGTCCCAGATAACTCAATGATCAAGTCATAATTCAATTCGGAGACACTCAAGTATATTAAATATTGTACAATTGTTAAAAAAAAAACACCGATTACAAGTAACTTCTTCTGGGGTGTGCTTGTGCATATATGTGTGTGTCTGTGTGTGGAGAGAGAGGGAGGGAGGGAGAGAGAGAGCGAGCACACTCTAAGTCAATATATAGTTGAGGGACTTTAGAAACCCATCATAGCGAGTTTTTCAAAGATATAAAATGCTGCATCAATTGTGTGGTCATTCTTATTCCTATATGCAGATATTTTTAAAGACTAGGTTTATAGTCACCAAAGTATTAACAGTTATTAACCACGATACAGAGGACTCTTATATATAGTTTTCTTTACTTTCTGTAGTAAATATGTGCTAACTTATTCACAGAGAAGAAAGTTAGAAAATTCCCCAAACACACCCACCAGCAGCAGTTGAGTTTCTCAAGCCGCTGTAGCTGTGGTGCAGAAACACAACCTCAACTGAATTGCAATCTCAATGAGTGTTGTAATCTCTTGCAACTTTTTGGTGCTTCATCGATCCCAGTCTAATAAATCAGCATCTTGATGTGTTCAAAGACAGACACCTGCTATAAGGGTTCCCTCCCTCCATCCTTTGGGGGTTTCTTGCTTCCTGCTGCCAAAGACTCTTAGAGACTCATCTTCCTCTTAAGAGGGTCCAGGTCCTTGGGTCTAACCAAACACTACAGCCTATGTCTTTGTTGCAATATCTGATCCATAGGTGACCACTATTCTGAAGAAAGGAACTGGAAATCCTCATACAAGCCCCTAGGGAAGTCAGGCGTGGTGGCTCATGACTGCAGTCCCAGCACTTGGGAGGCTAAAACAGGAGGATTGCTATGGGGTCCCTGCCAAACTAGACTTGACTCAAAACAGCAAAATCACCAAAAAGCCACCAGAAACACAATGACTTTTCCTTGTTAAACTTGGGAGAGGGCTGGGAGATGGCTCAGACAGTAAAGTCCTTACGGAGCAAGCATGTTCAGTCACCTAGAACTGAAATGCTGGGTGTAGTGGTGTGAACTTCAAAAAGGAGCAGGCAGATCCCCGAGGCTCCCTGGCCAGCCAACCTAACCTAATTAGTGAGTTCCAGGTCCCACTGAGAGACCTATCTCCCAAAAGAAGGCAGAGCTGTGAAGATCTCTCAGCAGGTAAAGCACTTTGCTAGGGAAACATGAGGACCTGGAGTCCCCAGCACCCATGTAGAGCTTGTACAGAAGTGCACATCTGTAACTCTAACTGTTACAGGGACATCTGTAACCCAAGCACTGGGATTAAAGGCTGACTCGCTGGCCAGGCAGTTTAACTGAAACAGTAAGCTCCAGGCTCCAGAGCTAAAAAAAAAAAAAAAAAAAAGGTGGAGAACAGGAGAGGAAGAAACCCATTGTGGACTTCTGGCAACCAGACAAATATGCAAATGAGACATGAAAATGAATACACATTACAAATAACAAAACAAATAAATCCAAGATGGCCGATTCCTGAGGATTGGCATTCATGTTGACCTTTGGTCTGTGCGCGCGCACGCGTGTGCACACACACACACACACATGGGATGTGGGGCACAGATGAGGGAATGCCTTAGTGGGCAACACTGCTTCTCTCGCAAAGCGGTGAGCACATGAGCCCATTTGGCACACACAACTCTCCCCAACTTTCTAAAGTTCTAACAGGAAAGAGAGGTTGGGCTTCTGGTGACCTGCGGTTAGGAGAACCAGGAATCACAGCTCTGGTGAGTGGACACAGGAGGACGCCTAGGCTCTCACTGGCCGGCTAGCCTAGCGTACTTAGCAAAGTTCAAGGCCAGTGAGAGACTCTGCCTTAAACTCGAGGTGGAGGACACCTGAAGAATGTCAATGCCTGAGATTGTCCTCTAACCTCCAGACATACACTCGTACACATGCGCACACACACACACACACACACACACACACACACACATTACAATAATAATATAACAAATATTATAATAATAAGTAAATGGCTACCCCGGACCATGATAGGTACTTAGAGGTGGAGGCTGGAAAACCAAGGTCATCCTTGGCTACATAGTAAGTTTGAGGGCAGCCTGGGCTACATGAGACCTTGCCTCAAAAAAANTGCAGCTTGGTCAGAACTAAAGAAGTTTCCTAAAACATACACGCATGCACGCACGCACCACACACACACACACGCACACGCACACAAATGGAACTTCCCTATAACAGGGAGACGGATAACACCTCTCTCGGTCTCCAGAGTAGATATTATATGACCACAGGTGACATCATGCCTGGTTAAATTTTTATTTCATTATATTTTTGATTTTTTTGAGGCAAGGTCTCAAATTTTATTTGCTCATAATATAGCAAATAAAAAAAATAGGTGTGGGTTACCTCTTTTTGAGTTGTTGGTCAATGAGGTCCCATAAGCCCCTAAACACTACAGGTCATTGCCAATGCTTTGTGCTATCCTCCAGAACCCTGTGGCTAATGATATCATGCACTTGAGTCATAGAATGTGGAAAAATCAGGCTCGTACTGACCTGGAAGCTTCGTCCCTTACTGGCTAAATTAGTGCCAAAAGGTTCTGTCTATGCTAGAAGAGGGAACTGTGCTCAGCAATCTTACTTAGCTGTGAACCCCACTAGCTCTAGCAGTGGCTGGCCTGGCAAGATGTACCCACTCGGGCAATGCTGGCACAACTGTTATGGGAGTAATTATCACTTTCAGGTTGGATTTAAAGTCTGCTTCTCAAGACAGAACTCAAGCCTGACACTGTTAACTTAACCAAAAGACTCATGACTGGTTAGGTGCTAGGTCCTAGGGGAGAACCTAATAATATTCTGCTAAATGGGCACAGTATTAAACTGCTCCCGCCCAAGTTCTTGTTTTTATACCCACAGGTTAATGCATCTTAACTCTCAGATAAGAACCTAGAATGCTCAGGGCTGCAGAGATGACTCAGAGGTTAACAGCACTGACTGTTCTTCCAGAGGACCCAAGTCCAGTTTCCAGCACCCACATGGCAGCCTGCAACTGTCTGTAACTCCAGTTCCAGGGGACTCAACACTATTACAAAGACACACATGGAAGCAAAGCACCAATGCACACAAAATAAAAATGTTTCTAAAAGAAATAAGGACCTAGCTCAGTTCTAAATGGGGTGTCTATATTCTACCCCCTCTCCCAAAGGCTCAGAGGTTGTCATGGCAGTGGGGAATAAAGGACTGTCAGAGCCAGAGGTAAGAGACATTCGCCTTGAAACATCTGTTGGGCATAGCTGTACCCACTATACACGTGAACTCAGAGTGGCCGTGATTGCATGCCGAAGACCTGCATAAAATCAAGCTGGCGAAAACCGAGCATTGACAGAGGAGGGTTTATGAAGTCCCACCCCTAGCTGAGCCACTACAGATGACTAACTCATGCTCCACTACATGACTCTACGTTCATGTGTGTGCAGGCAGCACTAAGTGTTCAGTGTAAATGGGGGGGGGGGCAGTTGTAATGAAGTCGGAGGACATGGAGAGGTACCGAAGAGAAGGGAATAGAGAATGGATTTGATGAAAACATATCATAAATGAAATTCAAAAAAAAAAAGAAAGAAAGAAAGTTGTAGTTTGGGTCAGAGTATAGCTAAGTTATAAAATACTTGCCTAACATATACATTGCCCCCCATTTAAAAAGGCAGAAAATGTTGGCATCTGCCTGTATCAGCTCTTTGGTTCTTGAAATAGTTAATGTGGTTTGCAACATTGGGGAATTCATTTGCTAGACTATTCTGGTATGTGTGGGAATAGATAAAATAGTGACAGAAATCATGCCTTAAACTGTATTGCCCGCCTTACAAAATAAACCTACACAATAAAATACTATAATCCCAGTTTAAACGCAATTCGTTTGGAGCTAGAGGGATGGATAATCATTTAAGAGGACTTGCTGCTCTGGCGGAAGAGGGGAGTGATTCCCAGCACCCACACTGGGTAGCTCACAACCATCTGCAACTCCAGCTACAGGGAGCAACAGCCTCGCCTCTCCTGCCCCCCCTTGAGCATGTACTCACGGATGCATAAAATACACACACATGTAAATTGAAAAGGATTGTAGTAAGATTTTTTTCTTTGTAAGAATTTTTTAAAGATTCTTTTTTGTTCATATTTAGAGATTTTCTTTCACATTAATCCATGTTGATAAGGCAGGAACTTTCTAGAATTATGACCTAGTAAGAGGCAAGATGGTGTTTCTTAATTTGTCCTCCCTTGTTGCCCTCCAAGAGCACAAGATGGAGGGACAGCCACAGCATCAGGGGATGACAACAATGACAGGAATCTGCAAGAGAAGAAAGTGCATAGGAAATGACCTCAGAGGTCTCAGACGCAACCTGGGTGTGGAGGTAAGAGCAGTCTCTGCAACCGCAGAGTTCACGCCTGCTCCGCGTGCAGTGTGCCCACGTAGCTGCAAAGCCTCGACCACACTAACTGCCCTGTGAAAAATGAGAGCACCCAGTACTATCAGAGCTCACCCCTGAGCCCAGCCAAAGAGCAGAGCCCGGGAAGTGTGGGGGCACGAGTTTCCAGAATCCGGCTTCAGTATCCTCGCCTTTGGAATTTGCTCCTGTGATCAGTGCAAAACTACTGGGGATAGAGGAGGAATGACCCTGGAGAGAAGGGAATGTACCGAGTGCGTCCCCAGAGGGTCCCCAGCGGAAGCCTGGGTGAGGAATGCAAACATCTCCAGGAATGGGGAGGCTCAAAAAGGGTGCCGCCCCCCTGACCCTGAGACAGCCCAAACTCCACTAGATCCCAGGATTTGGGTGAGGAGAAGACAGAGTCAAGAAGCAAATTTTAAAGGAAAAGCGTATTGGAGGGAAGACAAAAGGAGGCATAACGAATGGGGCTACTTTAAACCTTCATGACCTCTCTTTTCTCTCCTGCTTGGGAGAAAATGCAGCCCGTGGGGCAGTAGGCAAGAAAGGAAGACACATCAGGTCACCTTCCCGGAAGGTCATGGAGCAGGCAGGCAGCCACATCTGGGATATAAATAGCCCAGAGAAACTGAGCTCCACAGTGCTCAGGACCTGAAAGCCCCCAACTCCGGAGACACCAAGAAACAGGCCGCTTGCGGGGAGGGGGGCGGTGGGCGCAGGAGGACCTCCCCCCCTGCAGCTTCTTAGGGACTGCAAATGAAAAGGAAGTGCCATTCCATTTCCTCTCCTGCCCTTTTGCAAAGTGTATACCACGGCCTAGGTGTGTCTGTTTAAACCTGTCTCTAGATTTAGGGACGGAAGGAGGACTGGGTGTGGCAAGGCGGATAAGCAGGTGACTGATCAATATGTGTATTTTTAAACTTTTGCAAAAAAAAAAAAAAACCATAAAAAAAGAATAGGACTGACTTCAGTCGCCTATCCACAAGTCAAAGGAAGTTTTAGAAGGGTTTAGAGTCAGGAGAACCTGGGTCCACACATGGACAAACCGCTAAACTCTTCCAGACTGGTTTCCTCATTTGAAATAAAGACAATCGTCCTGAGAATTAAATAATGCAATGAAATTTCTTAACCAGTAAATACCAGGCAAGTGCTGTTGTTTAAGCCTGTGTGTTAAGTGGGAAAACATGTTTCGAACTCAGCGGTTCTGAGAGGCAAAATTGGATCAAAGGTCTTCCAAATACAATCCCCCAAGGGACAGCGTCCTTCTTCCTTAGTTGCCCCATGTTCCCAGTCCGTCCAATTCTCTCTGGGTAATGGTCTTGTGCTGGGCGGGGCTGGGGTTTCTCTCCCCTCGCAGGCTGTCACCCCGTAATGTTTGTTCTGCTTCCTTCCTTTCCAAAGTCTAGCAGATTAGATTGCTGAGTGCCGTCCAGCTTACCAAGACAGGCAAGAAAGTGAAAGTAGGGTAGAGAGAGCTCACCAAGAGCCGCACAGCGGCCAGCCCAAAGTCCTAGCAACCAAGCCCTTAGAGAGGACAGAATAAAGAAAGCCTTGTTGCTTTCTGAGACCCCAAAGCAACAGTGGTCTATGCTGTGGTCTGCGTCAAGTTAAATCTGAGCCATTCAAGCCTACAACAGGGGCATTGCCCAGCTGTGCACCTGCATGACAACAGGACAGGAAATCAAAGAGGTGTTACGCTCCTGCTGTTTGTCTGTCTAGTGTCCCCGGCACTTTCAGCACACACCTGGGAAGAAGGCAGCGATGCTCTCCTGGGGCTTGACTGAGCAGCTAACACTTGTCTTCCTCGCCCACCCTCTCTGGGGCTGGGGGGAGGGGTGTCCCAAGGCAAGCTCTCTGTCATTGAGGTACATCCTGCCCTTCCCACAATTGCAGGTTCACTTCTTCAGTAGCCCCATGTTTGTTCCAGATTGATTCTGCCCCCCTTCCCCCAGGAAAATACCAAGCTGAAGAGAACGCGTTCAGCTCACCATGATGACGTGGGGAAGATTGCAGGCCCTACTTCCTTACGCAGAAGAGAGAAGCAGCAAGCGCCAATGAAAGGGAAGAGAAGGGTTTGCAGTCACCCTCCACCAAACAGCAGGCCGCTTGGGCAAACTTGCGAGCTATGAGGTGGGTAAGGATCCATTGTCAGCCAGCTAAAACTCCACTAGGAATACCACACTCTCTAAAAGAAGAAGTTTGCAAATACAGCCATGGACTCTCAGTCAAAAGACAACAGCTAGAGGCAAGCTCTGTGACTCGGTTTGACATCCTACCTTCCTACCGTTCCTGCTTTCATTCATTTGTTCAACAAACGCTACTCTTGCTAGAACCCTGGCTCAGGCAGCACCTGAGGGAAGCTAAGATCTGCCATGCTGATTACACCGCACACAAATCGTCCTCTGGCCTCTCCAATCCCAGGGCCTCCAGCTTGGTAGTTTAGGGGCTCTGCACACCCACTAGTCTCCTGCCCGCTCCCTAAAACTGGGGTTTTTTACTTCGTTCTTAGACTCCAAACAAGTCAATAGATGCAAACGGGTTGAAGATAAAACTTCTACCCCTTCCAGAGTCTCTTGCTTAGTTGTTGCTGTCCTTCCCCTCAGAGGGGGGTAGACAACAAAGAAAGAACGGGGGAGGGGGACGACTTGGAACTTCAGTCCCAATTGCAAAACAAAGTGCCCCCCAGGAGCCACTGCTCGTTCAGACGACCCCCCAACGTCCCGCGCCACAGCCCCGGACCACCTCTAGTGTTTCTACTTCCCTGAAAAATTCTGAGTCCTAATCAGGACAGGAGTTACAATGGGAAGATGCTCAAGAAGGAAGGAAGCTTTTAAGGTGAAAGATTCGGGGCACGACTGCCTGGGGCAGAAGGCGAACAAGGTGCCCTGGGAATGCCCTGATACTTTTTTCTTCCCACACAACCTGGCCTCATCCCTCATTTCTTTTTCTTTTTTCTTTTAAAGTTTAACAACAAGGTTTCTGGAACTGAGCAGAACAGGCAAGCGAGGCAACTGAAGAGGACAAAAAAAGCAAGCTTCCCCTCGAAAGGGTTACCTAACCTGGCATCGACCTGCGTTTTCCACTAAGTCACCTCCATTGCCAGGAATGCCAGAAGCCCGTGGCGGGACCAGACGAAAGGAGGAGTCTCCCCAGGGGGAACATTCTAGGCCCGCCAAGTTAAAAATGAGTGAGAAGGAGATGGAAGAGACTCTAGCACCCAACTCGTGCCAGAGGGACTTGCCTGGGATGTTCTCTGTGCTCCTCCCCTACCGCTGCCTGGGCACTTCTTGCAGGGCTCCTACCCCGGCGCTAGAACCATGGAGAAGTTTCGCCGCTGCAAACGTGAGAAAATGCAGCTCCGCAGGACACCGCCCCCACACGCCCCACCCCACAGCCCGACCCCTGGCGGTGGTGGCGACCTTGGTCACCCTGAGGAGCCCAAGTGTGGAGGAGGGGCTGCCCTGGGGGCTTTCCTGGGAGCTAGGGAGGTCGCAGGTCGGGCTTCCTCCGGTTGCCGCCGTGCACCACCCTGACTGGCGCCACCAAGCCCGCGCACCCCACTCCTCTCGGCCAGTGCCCCGGCCCTTTGCGTCTCTCCACCGGACTCACCGCGCTCTGCGCAGCAAGGGTCGCATCGGGTCCCAGGGCTCTGCGCCTCCAGGCTGCGGCTCCCCGCCCGTCCTACTGCTCTCTTCTTCCCCACCCTCTGCTGTCCTCCACGCCGTCTCGAATCTTTTTTCCGGGTTAATTACGTTTCGCATTAAAGCAAAACCCAGCCCCGGATGTGAGTACAATGCTCCGCGGGCCTCTGGGGGAGGAGAGGGGTGCGGGGACCGAGCGCGGGGACGGCAGAGGGGGTGGCGAGGAGGGGGGTGTATGTGGCCCCGTCGCAGCAGGTGTCCGCGCTGGGGTGCAGGACCGGCACTTCCCGAACCTACTCCGCAGGGCGCAGCCCGCCCAGCCGGTAGTGGCTCCAGAGTGCGAGGGGGCGTTGGGTTTAAGGGTGGAGAGAGGAGCGCATAGCCCTGAGATCTTCAGTGCGCCCGGGAATCCCAGAGGGCTACGGGCGCTCTGATCCGGCTTGCCCGGCCCTTCTCGGAGCATGGAGCTTAGTGAGAAACAGAAGCCTGCATTCGATAAGGTTCAGCCTAGGGTGACAGGACAGAACTCCTGCTCCCTCACTTTGCAGCCACACAGCAATTCATAGGTATCAATCCCATGCCCGATGAGGAAACCGAGACTCCGAGTTGTTAGGTAACATGCTCTGGGTCCCCAGTCAGTAGAGGGCAGGTCTGTCCGGTCTGACACAGGCCTTCCTCGTGGGGACATAGACATTTAAATATAAGTAAAGCCAGGCGGACAACATCCGAAACCTAAATATAGTGGATTCGCCCGGGGACTTGGCACGGAGGGATGCGGCTTCTAGGGGATGCTGATGTCAGCCCCACGGGTCCAAAGAGTCCTGGGAGGGAGCAGTGTGAAATTCGCCCCGGGAGGGTCTGCAGGACCAGGCCTGGATTCGCGGATCGGGAGGAAAGGCCAGCCCTGGGTAGAGCAAGGCAGCCGGTACCAAAACTGGGGGGGGGGGGGGGCGCCGAGGGCCACAGCCAGGTGAGCCGGCAGGAAGGCGGGACAGCCCGCAGCACACGCCCCGAAAGCTCCAGTGATGAAACCACAGGCGCTTCCTCTTCTATTTTGATTGCCAAAGCGAAAATAAGCCGCCCAGTTCGCTCAGGTGTGAAAAAAGACGTTTGCTTTAGAACATTCTGCTCTGAATGAGGAAGGAAAAGACACAAGGTTGGGGGGGGAGCCATTTCCCTTGAAATAAACATCAACGTCAATTTTGCGCATTTGTAGAGGTCTGGTGCCCTGCACTTGGGCTTAGGCAGCCTTACCCCCAAGCTGGGTAAATCCCAGCCGGCTCCCATGCCCTAGGCAGCTTGTGATCTGTGACTCGCTCAGTGCCTCAGTTTCTACATCTGGGTTAGTGAGTCAATTCTTGCAAAGTGTTTCTTTCCAACACAAAGGTGCGTTGTGGTGTGTGTGTGCTTTCTTTCTTTTCTTTTTTTATAACGAGATGGTCATTTTTACCGTAAAAGGAACATAACTCTTTGGGGGCTGGGGGTGAATTCGTACTAGAAGTCATCAGCTTGGGTCGGATTTGCTGAATGAGTGCTGCCCGAAAATCCCACAGGAGCGATGGTTTAGCAGCAGCGTCAGATTTCATGGTATGGTTCCTATTAAAACCCATTAAACGGCTCCTGTGGGGCCTGCATGTGTCATCCAGCCACAGACCCACAAACATCTTCTGGGCACTACTGTATTGACTGCTGGGAGGGAAGAAGCTAAAGGCCTCAGTTTCCCCCACAGACAAGATGGGAGCCTGTACCCTTCGAGATGACGTGAGGAATCTACCTTCAATATTTCGGAGCCAGAAGAGCCTCTATGGGATTCTCACCGGCTGAGCTTTTGAGTGAGCCTAAGAAGCAGTTTAGGTCAGCTTTACCCTTTGAGGGAGGGCAAGAATGGGAACTGCAGCAGGGTCCTCACTGGCAGCCCCATTAGTGCCACCTCCATCCCTGGTAGGGGTTACTTTCTGCACTGAATCCAGTTCCATCATCCTGGGTTCCCAGGCTTCTCTGATGGTCCCTTCTGCCTGCACTAACAAGTACCACCGAACAAAACTAAACTCGCTAGAGTCTGTCTCTGTGTCTGTCTCTCATAAAATACACATACTGGGAATTACACGGTTGTAATCAATTTAAAGTGCACATGTGGTGACATTCAGTGGCACACTGCACACTTGTCACCACGGTACAGTTCCAGACACTTTTCATCATCTCTAAAGGTGACCTCGGAGCATCCTCTCCTCCCTTCTCCCAGCCTTGAGTAATCACTAGTTTGCTTTCCATCAAGTCTACATCTATGGGACATTTTGCATGAGGGGAGTCACATGGCAGAGGCTTTTGTATGTAGCTTCTCACATGCTTGGCCTTTCTTGATAAACTCATTTTGAAATCTTTCACAGTCTGACCTGATGCATTCACTTTGGTTCTCTGCAGTAACCCACCGATGTGAGTCTTACCTATAGGGAAGGGGACATCAGAGAATACCTTTTACGTAAACTATGTTAGTTCTCTCACTGGATCAGCACAACATAAAGTTCCAAAATGTGTTTAAGGTTTTGCAGCTAGTTAGCGGTTTCAGTTGGCTTCAGAACACAGGGCCTCACTTCTGCTAGATCTTCCAACAGAGAAACTTGCCCTGAAAATGGGGATATCTAGTCAGGACCTAAGAATCAAAGCAGCCCCATGTCTAACATGGCTATTTCATCATGTGCTTCCTATTTTCAAAGCTGGTGAACTAGGGAAGCTAATGACATCAAGTGGCAAGCCAGCGTTACCTCCAGGGAGCTGTATTAGTCTTTGCCCTCAGAGGTCCCTATTATTAAGGTTCTGAGCTGCAGCCGGGGCCACTTGATGAGGCAAAGTCAATTCACTTGGTCTTCTTCAAAACTGTTTTGCCCAGAGATAAACTGCTCCCAGACCACGTAGTGTACCTCCAAGATTCAGAGACCATTTTTTCTAGGTAACTATTATTTTAATAGTAAAGTGCCATAAAGTAATTGTACCGTACAATTCTAAGATTACTTAAACTATTGTTATTTTGCTCAGTTTTCAAGCCAGTTATTTTTCTTCCTATATACATTCTATTTTCTCCTTTTTAGGGATACACTGTTAAATGCTTACACATATTCCCCAATTCAGGTCTTACAATGACACCGAGTGCCAGGAACCATTATTTTCCCATTTGGGGTTGGAGAACCGGCTACTACAATACAAAGATGAAGCCTGGGTACAGAGCCCAGCAGCCTGATGCCAGTATCTGCCCTCCTTCCCCTGAGCTACAATGACATGTAATGGGCCTTATAAAGGCCTCGGGACAGAAGCCAAGACTCCTCCCCTCAGTTCTAGTCATCATATTTCCATCTCATCTACAATGACATATTGAAGGGCACATCCTAAAAGAAGTGATGGCATCATAAATACAAAGATTTCCATATACAAATGTGTCTATATGCATAGTCTCACTGCAGCACTGCTCACCATGGGAAGGATTGGAAATCATTTAAGGTCAACACTGGTGCATGTGTACATTCCTTTTTTTCCCACCTGCCTCTGCCTCCTGAGTACTGGGATTAAAGGCATGTGCCACCACCGCCAGGCTAATTATTTTTATTCTATGTGTATAAGTACATTCTTATACTGTGCCTTGACCAATAAAGAATGCAGTTCGGTTGGTGATATGGAATTCCCCTCTGTATGCTGTGAATGTGCTTTGTTACCATTGGTTAATAAAGAAGCTGCTTTGGGCCTATTGCAGTGCAGAATAGAGCAAGGTGAGAATTCCAAACAGAGATAGAGGAAAAAAGAAGGCAGAGTCAGAGAGATGCCATGTAGCTGCCGAAGGAGACACTGGACCCTTTCTCATGGTAAGATATATAATAATGGAAATGGGTTAATTTAAGATATAAGAGCTAGCTAACGATACGCCAAAGTAATTGGCCAAGCAGTTTTTCAATTAATCCAGCTTCTGTGTTATTATTTTGGGTCTGAGCAGCCAGGAATGAATGAGCAGACTTTGCCTACAGGTTGAGAGCATGATTCAGTGGTACAGCACCTGCTAAGAAAGCATCAGGAAGCCCCAGGGTTCAACTCAGAAGGGCAAAAGAAGAGCTAGAGGGAGAGGGGAAGAGAGAGGGAAGGGAAAAAAACAAATCCTATTTTAAAACATTACAAAGCTGTATATGTAATCAAAATATAAATATGAATGATTTATTCTGAATTTTTAAAATAATTTATTTTTATTTTATGTGCATTGGTATTTTGCCTGCATGTATGCCTGTTTGAGGGTGTCAGATCATAGAATTACAGACAGTTATTTGCTGCCATGTGGTTGTTGGGAATTGAACCTGGGTCCTCTGGAAGAGCAGTTAACCACTGAACCATCTCTCCAGCCCTTATTCTGAATTCTTAATCACAGTTCTCTTTGAGCAAGCAGAGGGGCTATAACTGTGGATTTCACTTCTGAGATATATATTCTGCAGTGTTTTTACGGTTGTGTACATTCACCCGTGTGTTGGCACACATGCATGTGTGTGTGTGTGTATGTGCATGTTGTGCACATGTGTATGTGTACTTGAGTATGGAAACCAGAGATTGCACATCTCTTGATCATTCTCTACCTTTCATTTACTCAGGCACCACCGTGTCTCACTGAATTCTGAGTTTGCTGATTCAGCTAGTCTAAAGAAAGATGCTTGCCCCAGGAATCCTTCGTCTCTGCTCCCAAGTGGTGGTTCATTATTAGGTCACAGCGCCTACCCAGCTCTTCTGTGGGTCCTGGAGATCCAAACTCCAATCCTCATGCTTAGGCACCAAACGCTTGTCTTCACTGAGCTCACTCTCTAGCCCATGCTTATTTTATTTTTTGCAGAAATGTGTTTGTGTATCTAGTTATCAAAAGAATAATAGTTAAGTTTTAATAAAAGTTGGGACTGGAGATGTGGCTCTGTGGTTAAGAGAACTGACTGACTATTTCCTGGGTTCAATTCTCAGCACTCATATAGTGGCTCACACATAACTGTTACCTCCAGTTCTAGGGAATCTGGCACCCTCATACAGACATCCAGGCAGGCAAAACACTAATGCACATATATTTTAAAAAATAAGTAAGTATTAATACAATTTAAAAGTTCTATGAGATGGAAAAATCACATTGCAGTCCTCGGAGGCACCCCCTTGAGTAGGGAGGGACTATGATGGGGAAGGAGTTAGGGTAACAGACAGAGGCACGCAGAGTGGAGGAGGGATTTGAGGGAGAGGAAGAGCCAGGTGTGGATGGGGATACTAAGGAAACAGGACCTTGAGAAGTCCTTGAAGGATGGCATGTACAAAGGTGATAAAAAGCTATCGAGAGGGAGAAAAGAATTTGGGGTTGAAAATGATCAAATGCAGGCTGAGAAGATAGCTCAGCTGGTGAAGTGCTTGCAAGCATGAGGACCCAAGTTATTAAAACCAGACAGAACAGTATGTGCCTATAATCCCAGCCCTGGGGATTGGAGACAGGAGGATCCCTGAGGCTCTCAGGCCCGCAGTCTACCTGAATCAGGAAACCCCATGTTCTGTAAGAAATCCTTTAAGGGCAGCGGGGGAGGTGAAAACTGATTGACGAAGACACTCGACATCAGCCTGTGGCCTCCACAGGCTCACGTGTTCGTGAACACACATGCACCTATTAGTGTAATGCCTATATACACACACAGAGAATGATCAAAGACGAAAGTATTGGTGCACAGACTCCAGTGGGGAGCACACTGAACGGTTCAAAGGAAACACAGGAGTTACCCTTTTGGTGGCTGTGAAAAAATGCCTACCAAAAGCAAATGAAGGAAGCAAAGGAGAGAGGTTGGGAGGGAAGTCCCGGAAGCCGGAACTAGAGACCTGTCATGCTGCACCCACAGTCAAAGCGGAGGGGTGAATGCTTGCTCAGTTCACCGGCTCCTTTCTATTCAGCCGGGGACCACACCCATGGACTGGTACTATTCAACCGACCATTGCAATCTAGAAAGTCCTTCACTGACATGCCCAGTGACACAAAAATCCCATCTTGTTGACAATTGTTGACCATCACTCAGGTGCAAGGAGGAGTCTGGTGGGGACAGCCAGGAGACAGGGCACTACAGAGTCACACAGTGCTGAGTGAAGGCATCTAAAGTTACCGCTTCAGACTTCTTGAGCCCGAGGGTTCCTGAACCAGGAAGGACTCTGTCGTGTGATTTTTACTCTTTTGGCTTGTTAGTCTTTTGGGGGAGGCCCACTCTCCAGCTCCCAAATAAATCACACACACAGGCTTATTCTTAGTTAGGAATGCCTGGCCTTACCTTGACCTGTTTCTTGACTGCTTTTCTTAACTTAAATTATCCCATCTATCTTTGGCCTTCAAGGCTTTTACCTGTCTTTATTCCTGTATACCTTCTCTTTCCTTCTTACTCCTGTCTAACTGTGTACTGGGAGGCTGACCCCTGTGATTCTCATCCTTCCTCTTTCCCAGCTCTTCTTACACTCTATTCACACTCACTGCCTGCCAGCCCTGCCTATCCTTCCCCTGCCTCGCTATTGGCCATTCAGCTCTTTATTATTCGGCTCTTTTTTTTTAGACAGGCAAAGAATCACAGCTTCACAGAGTTAGACAAATGCAGCATAAACAAAAGCAACACACCTTCAAATAATATTCCCCAACAGAACACAATCAGAAAGAAACAGGAAACAATCCCATAACTGGTGATCATTTAATAACCAGTGTCACTAAATTGACTCCCTGTGTGTGTTGTAGGAATTCCTACCACCAGTAGCCTTGAAGTTACCTGCCCACTTGGACATGGCCTCTTATACTATAATGCTGATATAAAGCACACGACCGGCCTATCTTCTCCGGCTGCGGGATTCAGTTGCTATTTCCCTCTTCAAGCAGAGGACTGTAATCTGTGAGTCTAACCCTAAATAAATAACCCTCTATATACTCAATTCTGAGCTAGTGTGGGATTTCTTTTAAGCGTCCGACTTCATCTGGCACCCAATGTGGGGTCCGAACCCACGATCCTAAGATTAAGAGTCTCATGTTCTACCTACTCAGAACCAAGCCAAGAAGAGAAAAGGGGCCCAGAACCAGGTCAAGAAGTGGGGAAAAGGAGCCCAAAATCAGGGCAAAAGGGGGGATGGAAATCCCAACCAAGGCAAGAAGGGGAAAGGAGCTCCCAACCAGAGTAGAAAGACTGATACAGTTGCTAATCAGGGCACAAGGACAGAAGGTGTCTCAGACCAAGGAAAAAAGGCAGAGGGGTCCCCCAATCAGGGCAAAAAGGTATAAGAGTTCCCCAATCAGGGCAAAAAGGTAAACATAGCTGCCAATCAGGGTAAAAGATCAGAGTTGGCTCCTGCCCAGAGTAAAAATGCAAGAATGGTCCAGAGCCAGGAGGCACCAAAGCAAGAGGCACCTACAAAGAGGTCTGGTTCAAAGAGAAAAAGCGAGCCTGGAACCCCAGATTGCGACAGCCCTCTCTTCCTGCCCTACAAGACGCTAGTCTCCACAGTTGGAAGCATGGTGTTCAATGAGAGTGAGGCCCAGCTTCTCAGAGATACTCAGGACACCTGGCATAAGGCCACTCAGAAGGGTGACGCTGTAGTAATTCTGAACCGCCAGCTAGAAGAGAAAGAAAAGCTGCTAGCCACAGAGCAAGAGGATGCGACTGTCGCCACGAGCAAACTAAGGGAACTCAACAAGGAGATGGCTTCAAAGAAGGCCGAAGCTGCAGCTGGGGAGGCCAAGGTGAAGAAGCAGCTGGTAGCTCGGGAGCAGGAATGGTAGCTGTGCAGTCACGAATGCAGGCCAGCCACCAGGACCATGTGAAGGAGGTGCAGCAGCTGCAGGGCCATACCCAGACTCTGCAGGAGCAGCTGGAGAATGGCCCCGACATGTGTGTCATTAACTAAACGAACAGCCAAGAAATCCATTACTTTCCTTCCCTGTGTCTCTACAGAGGAGCTGCAGCCATCTCCTACCACAGATAGGCTTGTGCTCTAGTGGGTGGGGCTGTGTGTGCAGCAAAGTACTTACCCAGCATGCTCCAGTCCCGGCAGTCCATCCTCCCGGGTCCACAAAACTAAATAAAAACAAGTGTTGTGACTTTGCATTAAAATATTTTTATTTCATCCTGAATTTTTTTTTCTACAAAGAGCCAGCTGTTTGCAAACACTTGGGAGTTAATAGATTGTTAGTCTCATTTGACAGATGGAAGAATATGGGTTGTTTTTACAATCTTCAAAAGAAATTTTATTCTTCTAGACAAATGTTTAGCTTCTCATTTTACAGTTGTCCACACATTATGTGTCCATTTTCCTAAAGATGAACTTGTATGTAGGCTCAATTCTTTTGTCTATATCTGATTTTTAAATTATTTTTCATGTCCTATGCTTTGATCCTATCCTTTCCCTTCCCCCAACTCTTCTAAACATTGACATCCTGACCACCCAGCTTCAAGTTCTTTCTCCCTCTGTCAAGTGAAAAGCAAAAACTGAAATTAAAAACAAAAAAATAACAAAAAAAAAGCATGTGCTGAATAACAAAAACATAGAGTGTGTTTTGTTTTGCCCAAGTCCTCCTGCCGTGGAGTGGTGGATGTACCCAATGTCACTTTACTGGAGAAAACTGATATTCCTCTTTCCAGCAGGTATCGACTGCCAATCCCTTCTCAGGAAAGGGTCAGACTTTGTGTCCACTTCCCTTTCTCCATGCTGGGATTTTGTCTGCTAAGAATGTGGTTTGAATCTCAGCCTCACCCAACCAGTCATGATCTGAGCCCTCAGTTCTGAATCACAGATCAGCAGCCCCAGCTCAAAGTCCAGTACTATCTCTTAGCTCAGATCCTCAGGGACTTGAGAGTAGGGGGGAAAAAATGGGAAACGGAAGAAACATCGGAAATTTCTGTTTATAACACAAGGGAAGCCACAGTAAGGAACAGGGATAAAGTCAGATGCAGGAAGATAAAACTTTTGTGAACTCCTGGAAGTTTATGCATAATATCAAATGTAAAATGTAAACAGGAGATGTGTCTATACACATTCCCACATACATGCATATATACACACACATACATCAAAATTATTTCCTAGTAACAAAGTTTGGAAGGCGTGGCTATACTGGTAAACCTGACTCAAGTCAAAATCTAAAACAGAGTGTTCATTCTGTTCCCAGAAATAAACCAGTCATTCCTATCGATTCCCGCCTGTGCCATGGTCTTTCAGACAGCTTGGTGCCTGCAGTGTGCTGCAAGGATCTCATGTCCCCCATGACCCTGATGGCGCTTCAGGGAGGAGCCAGGCCTTGTCTTTCAGAAAGAGGGCCCAAGGATCTGCCATACCTCCAGATCCACGACCACGTCTTAGCACCGTATTTGACTTTACTCTTCAGACTTGGTTATAGTTCACATCCTCAGTTGTAGTGATATTTTACTTATATTTTGATAAATGAAGCTTGCCTAGGGATCAGAGTTCAAAACTAAGGCCCTAGAGGCCAGGGAGTGGTGGCACACACCTTTAATCCCAGGACTCAGGAGACAGAGGCAGAAGAATCTCTGTAAATTCAAAGTTACCCTGGGCCACACAATTGATCCAGAAACAGATTCAGGTGGTGGTGGTTGACACCTTTAATCTCAGTGTTTGGGAGTCACACACCTTTAATCCTAGCATGAGGGAGGTGGAGACAGGAGCGATATGGCTGGGCAGAGAGAAGAATATAAAGGGGAAGAGACAGGAACTCGTTGGAGTGTGGAGTCTGAGGATTCATGGGGAAAGGATATCATCCATGTAGTCTGAGCATCGGTGGAGGTAAAAGGTCTCTCTGGTGGCTTTCTGCTCTGCTTCTCTGATCTTCAGCTTTAGCCCTTTATCTGTGGCTTGTTCTATATTCAGTACAGAGATCACAAGGGGAAGGGTGGTTCTAAGTAAATCCATGTGGATAACACAGTCCACACCATCAGTAAGAAGGAACTTGGGCCCACTTATTCCCGGAGATGCCAGGTCATCAAAAAGGCAGGTGACTGACATCAACGATTTTCAGCACAACACAGTAAGAAAATCAAAAGCGGTACTTGCATACGGGGATATTTATCCTTACATCATTTAAAGAAGAAAACAGTTTTTCTACACCCCAAAGAAATTCATGTGACATTTAATTCTTGTTATGAGGTGCTAAGAGGTGGTACCAAATGGACCTTTAAGATCTGACTGGAGGCAGGGGCAGAAAGGTAGTTCAGCTGGTAGACACTAACCACCAAGCACCAAAACCCAGGGGTGAGACCCAGAACCCATGATGGAAAGACAGAACCAGTTCCCACAAGATGTCCTCAGACTTCCACATCCACACCATGGTATGTATCTGCTCCCCAGGCAGTAAGTAAAGAGCTGACAGGGAAGCTGGGTGGTGGTGGCAAACACCTTTAATCCCAGTGTTTGGGAGGCAGATCACTGTGAGTTCGAGGCCAGCCTGGTCTACAGGAGCTAGCTCTAGGACAGCTAGGGAGGTTAACAGAGAAACCCTGTCTCGAAAAACCAAAGAGATGACAGGGCTGAACAATCTGACCTCAGGCCTGGAATGACTCCATCCTAGGAGCATGGGTTGTCTTGGGAGTCTGGAAGCTTCTCACATCTTACATCAAGTCCTCTTGAACCCGCGAGCCCTGCACTGAGTTGAACACAAAGGCCTACCAGATAAAAGAATCAGCAACAGAATCAACCTTTACTCATGGATTACTCAGCCTTGAGTATCCGTGGATAGCAACAGGAAACAGACTAAAGCAGCATAAGTACAAAGACTAAAAATCCTAAGGCCACCAGGCACACGCCTGTCTTCTCAGTGTTGTAAGTGGGGGAGGGGGGGAGAGGTACGGGTTGTGTTCCCAGCACCCGGCTCCCAGCCCCCAGCCGCCAGCCAGCTTGGCCGCTGGTTACTTATACCCTAAGTAACCACACGACAATTATATTAATTTAAATTCTGCCTGGCCCATTATCACTAGCCTCTTCTTGGCTAGCCCTCACATCATAAACTAACCCATTCCTAATAATCTGTGTGTCACCACGAGGTGGTGACTTACTGGAAAAGTCTAACCTGCATCCATCTCCGGCGGGGGCATCATGGCAGCTCTCCCATTTCCTTTCTCTCTCACCACCTTCCTTTCTGTCTACTCCACCCACCTAAGGGCTGTGTCCTATCTTATAGGCCAGGCATCCTCTTTATTTAACCAATCAAAGCACAGAAATACAGAAGAACCCTCCTACTCCATCTCAGCACTCAGGAGGCAGAGGCAGGTGAATCTCTGGGAGTTCCAGGCCAGCCTGCTCTACATAGCAAGACCCAGTTCAAAAGAAATAAATAATAAAACCAAAATGCAAAGCATTAATAATGTAAAGCAATGAATCTTCCCTCTTGCCCAAGTGTCTGGTCTCGTCTAAGCCTTTGGGTACAGGAGGAAAAAGGCACTTAATAACACTCAATTTGCAAGGAATTTCCTAAAACTGTTATTAACATCAATTAATTGGCCGATGGTTTTAATGGCCAGTTATTGAAAAAAGTCTTTATTTGGGGGTCTTTCTAAGTTTTCCTTAATAAGCATAAATTCTTTTCTTTGGTGAGATTTTTAATTAATTATTTATTTATATTTTTATGTGTGGGGGTGTTTTGCCTACATGTATGTAAGTGTACTATGTGCATGACATGCCCTAAGAGAACAAATGTTGGCATCACATCCCTGGGAACTGAAGTTAGCGATGGTTATGAGCCTCCGTTTGGGTGCTGGGAGCTGAACCTCGGTCCTCTCTGCAAGAGCAGTCAATGCTCTTTACTGCTGAGCAGTCTCTGTAGCCCCACATGTATTCTTTGACGGTTAGAAGGGAAATGTACATTTTCCAAAGTAATTCTTACACAATCCCCGTCCAAGTTGACTGGATGTGTAGCTCGGTTGTAGGGTGTTTGCCTAGCACAGGAGACCCAGAGTTCACTTCCCAAACATGACATGCTCATTTAAAAACAAAAAAACAAACAACAACAAAAGAACCACTCTGTTAAAAGTCCACTGGAAACAAAACCTAAATCTCAGCCTGAATGAACTCTGACTCTTAAGGAAGCACAGGTGAATTGCTAGGGACTTGTAATTTGCCCAGGAATTTTTCTTCAAATTTTAACATAATTTGTGTAATGGCTCCACATGAAACTGTATTAAGTGTGATGTGGGACTGGAGAATTAAGTCCAGTTCAACTTAATGCTTTCCTTTAGGAATTCAGCCCTAGGAAACTAGATTTATTCGGATGCCTAAGGCTCAATACTGATGGCATTGGAACGGAATACCCAGTCAGGTACACCTTCATCCGATGGCTTTGTCAGCATCCTGGTTTCCAGAGAAGACACAGGACTGTCATCATCCTCCTGGCAGCACACCTGTGGGCACAGATTAGAAAGGGATCCAGGTCATCATACTACGTGGTTCCTGACTCTGACTGAATCGATAGCAAGAGGGTAGAGAAGTCATTATAGTTGGGGAGGGGAGGGGGTTCAGCCTGTGTTCAACTCATCCCTGTGTCTGTAAGTGGAACCGCCGACTGTGGCAAAGGAGAGAGAAGGGCTGCCTTGAGTTCTCAAGATTGTATATGCTTCAGACAATCGCCTGCACTCCTGGGGAGGACACTGGATGGACCACGTGGCCATGCCTCTGTTTTCAACTCAAAGCTTTACATCGTTTTCCAGGTGGGAGAGGGGCCCTCTGGGTGGTAGACTCAACCCTAAGGTGATGAAAGCAGACCTCGCAATTCACTCATGCCATTTATTTTATATCTTTTAAATATTATGTTATGTGCAACTATATACCTTAATTTATTATTTTCACTGTTTATTATGTACCTGCAATCTCTTACCTTAATAAAATATGTTCATGTTTACAAAGAAGATATAGGCAAAAATGCTGTGTAAAGGAAAAGGATAAAATTTAAACAAATGTACCACAATGAGATGTCACATGTACAAAATGACTGAAATGAAAAATGACAGCCACACCACATGCTGATGAGTGTGCAGAGAGAGATATATAGGGTGTACTGCTAGTGGGACTATAAATTCCCCCCCATGCATGCACACACGCGTGCACGCACACGCGCACACACAGATTTCTAGGAAACAGTTTGGCATACACTGAGCACAGTAGCAGGTGCCTGTAATTCCAGCATTTGTGAAACAGGAACAAGAAGGTGGCAAGTCTGAGGACAACCCTAGTCTAGATTTGGCTCAAACAAACAAGATGGCGTCATTTGTGGCAACCCTTCTGAAAGTAACAAAGAGCCAAGAGGTTACAGAAAAGGGTTCTATGGCACTAGGTATATTCTATCCTTGGTTCCTACTTGCACTCATTCTATTTATTATATTTATAACAGATACAGACAAACTCTACCTTAAAATGGAAGTAGGGGTGGGAGTGGGGGTGGAAAGATGGCTCAGCAGTTAAGAGCATGGGTTTGGTTCCAGAATCCACATAAGGGTTAACAACTACATGGAATGCCAGGTCCAGGGAATTTGATGCCGTATGTTGGCCTTATCGAGGACTGCATGCATGGAGTACATATACATGTGCATGCAGACAAAACATGTAAGGAGAGAAGGAGGGAAGGAGGGAGGGAGAGAGGAAGGAAAGGAGGGAGGGAGGGAATGGCAGAGATAGAGGGAGGGAGGGGGGAGGGAATGGCAGAGAGGGAGGGAGAAAGTTTCTCTTTTAAAAAATTTAAAGAAATAAGATGGGGACTTGTAACTGGGCCTGGCAGCCATGCAGATAGTCTAGAGATATTGTTCAGTCTCTCTGCCTATCAGACTACTGACCCAATGAACCCAAAGAAATGGGAATTTCTCCAAGAATATCATGCACCAAGAAGGAAAAAGCTCCAGCCAAAGGAGGAGCTTGTCTCCCAGAAAGAGATCTAAGGTCTAATAACTTGTCAGGCCATTTCCAGGAGAAGACGGAAACTCAGACAATGATGAGTCAATGGTGGATGGAACCACACCTGGATCCTTTGTTTAATCTTTAATGACAATTCCGGACCAGAAAACTACCAGGGTGAGGGGTCTGCAGGCTCTCTCTCCCTCTTCCTAATGTAGCCGCCTTGAATAATCTTTTTTTTTTTTTCTGTTTTCCACTATCAAAAAATAAATAGCCGGGCAGTGGGTGGTACACAGCTTTAATCCCAGCACTTAGGAGGCAGGTTAGGATTAGGGTTAGGGTTGGGGTTAAGGGTTAGGGGTTAAGGCTTAGAGGTTAGGCGTTAAGGCTTAGGGGTTAAGGCTCAGAGGTTAAGGCTTAGGGCTTAAGGGTTAGAGTTAGGTTAGGCAGGTCTCTGTGAGTTCAAGGTCAGTCTGGTCTACAGAGCAAGTTCCAGTACAGCCATAGCTGTTACACAGAGAAACCCTATCTCAAAAAAGCAAATCTAAAATAAGTAAATAACTAAGCATGCATGCCAGGTGGGGCAAATGTTGTGGATTTATTTATACTATGTGAAGATATATTGCTGTGATTTATTTAATAAAGAACTGAAGTGCCAATAGCTAGACAGGAAATATAGGCGGGACTTCCAGACAGAGAGGGAGGAAGTAGAAGATGAATCTAGACAGGTGAAAGATGCCAGAAGACGTAGAAGCAGCAGGATGGGCAGTATGTGACAGAACGTAGATTCATAGAAATAGGTTAACTTCAGTTATAAGAGCGAGTCAAAAACAAGCCTATGCTAAGGTCAAGCTTTCATAGTAAGTATCCCTGTCATTATTTGAGAGCTGG
The DNA here is from genome assembly GCA_028555095.1 of Dicrostonyx torquatus. Lineage (NCBI taxonomy): Eukaryota > Metazoa > Chordata > Mammalia > Rodentia > Cricetidae > Dicrostonyx > Dicrostonyx torquatus. Next base: position 726,530 of record JAQHUG010000471.1, on the reverse strand, counting down.
CTGGCAGGACAGAGAAAGACTCTGTACATGGTGATACTCTTGGTCTTTGGTGAAGTGGCGTTGGAAAGATTACATGTCAGAAGATGGTCTGAGCTATCTAAAACCAGACCAACCAACCAACAAATAACAGACAACTATCATACCACCTAGCAGTCACACTATGGGCATTATCACAGAGAATGTAAGGCTTAGGGTTTACCCATGAGTATTTGAGGCAGTTTTGTTCATAATAACCCCAAAATAGAGACATCTTTCAAGGAATGGTTTTACAGAAGGCAGTATATGCACTCCACGGGATAGTACAGCAGGATTTTTAAAAGGAAGAAAAGCAAAAGGCACGAAATGTGAGCATACATGTCATGGGATGAACATCCAGATACCACAGCTAAGTAGGAAAAAACATCAAAAATTCACGTGCTCTGTGATTCGATTTACGTAACATTTGGAAATGCTAAAGATGTAGGAATGAAGAACAAGTCGTGGTTGCCATGGGTCTTGTAAGAGGGGGCTCTGGAAGGGGGAATCTTTGCAGGGAGAGATTTGTTCCATGTTCTGCTTCCTGGCTGTTTGTGCCGTCACACTGCTATCTACAAGGTTGTACTAATAGGTGTGAACAGGTGTGTACGGGGGAGTGAGTGCAGTTGCTCTTGGAGGCAAGGGACATTAGGGGTTGTGAACTGCCTGGCATGGATGGTGTGGATACTGGGAATGGATCTCAGGTCCCCTGCAAGAGCCACAAGTGCCCTTAACCCCTGAGCCATCTCTCCACCCTACCCTCTGCCTTAAAGTGTCTTTTTTAAAAAAAAATTCCTTTAATCCCAGCACTCGGGAGGCAGAGGCAGGTGGATCTCTGTGAGTTCGAGACCAGCCTGGTCTACAAGAGCTAGTTCCAGGACAGGCTCCAAAAGCTACAGAGAAACCCTGTCTCGAAAAACCAAAAAATAAAAATAAAAAATGTGTGTTTGGAGCCACTCCAGTAGAGTCTCACAGAGAGCTGGAGGAAACCACTCTGATTAAATGCATGGCAGGGTTGACCTTGTCGCTCTCAGTTATCACAGAGCCCTGCTGGGGCTCTCTCCCTGACTTGAGAAATGCCAAGGAAACATGGCAGAAGATTATTAGAATAAAGCCAGTGATGGCATGATACTGAGAGAGCTCCAGATCCAATAACGGCTGCAGAAATGCAACGGCACCCATCTTGAAAGACTTCCATGGGGGTGGGAAGGTGTCTTGGGTCTGACTTGAGTTCTGGTTCCTCCGGCATTGTTGCTTCCATGACTCTGCAACTGCCAACCAGCTTAGAGTGGGCAGGCTTCAGGAGGTGAGCTAGGAACTTCCCCAAACCTCCCCTCCCCCGCACACTGATGCCAGTCGGTGCTCAAGGTCGAGTGGTCAAGGCCAGAGCTAGGAGAGAGAGGCTGTGCCCTAAGCAGAGTACCAGAGGGTACAGATTAAAACATTACAGCCCCCCAAATGCCAGCGCACCGCATGTCCGGTCACACCTCTTCCAGTGACATCTCCATTGGAACGGGGTACTTAGATGCCTGCAAAAGGCTGCGTCCTAAGACTGAAGGAACCGTACCCATAGCCTCTGAGCACTGTGGCAATTCGACTCCATCGTTCGTTTTTTTCAAACATGAGCAAGCGGTTCTTTGACAGTCACGAATGTTTAATCACAGTCCCTTCCCAGCAGCACTACCCTGGCAGCCCACTTGCCCGAAATAGCTTATCCAAATGTCAGGTATTTTTGTGTTTCAACTCAATTATTGATTGCCTTATCATATTTTCTGAAACAAAAGAAAAGCATATGTAAACTGACTTTACTAAAATGTTTAAAAATATCCTGTGTCCATAGGGCTCTCAGTAGTGGAACATTTTTGAGATGAACTCATTATTACAATTATGATTGATAACTGACTAATTAATTATCAGTCGCCATGCAGGGAATCAAACCCCAGACTTTATTCCTGCTAGGTGCCCTCTCCACTGATATTATAGCCCTATATGTATTTGTTGATTATTACATGGGAAATGATAAAACAGTATTGGAAATTATTAGTCCCCTAAGAAGATGTTTTAGATACGATTATTTAAGCTTGCATACACACATGTACGCAAAAACTTTCAATATCTATCAACTGGTATTACTCATTGCCAGAACAACCAGAGTTGAGCTGGACTTATTGACACATGCCTGTCATCCCAGTACTTGAGGCAGAGGGAGAGTCAAGGTGAGCCTGGGCTACACAGTGAGACCCTGCCTCCTCAACCACCCCCAAATGCATATATGTCCCGCGCGACCGTCTCGCCAGCAAGAACGACGCGGCACACAAGGATCCTTCTGCAGTATGCTTTAATGCTCCTTGAGAGGCAGAAGCATAAGCTTCCAGAGCGGAGACCCAGAGGTGGGGGAACCCTGCCTTTAAATAGAGGCTTCTCCTCGCTTAGGACGTGTCAGCCCCTGGTTGGCTGCAACCCATTGCATGAGATGACGCCACGGGAGAGGCAGAGCACAAGGAATGGAAAATCCCTCCGCGTCTGCGCAGCAAGCTTGTTTACCACTTGGGAACACAGGATGTCAGCGCCATCTTGTAATGGCGAATAGTGAGTGTGGCTCCTCACACATATATAGAAGGCAAGTTTGAGCATCAATTCCATATCCTCATTTCTTATAAGAGGATGAATTCTGATAAACCCAGAACCGTGCAGAGAAGGAAAACTGAAACATAACCAGGCTACTGCTTCACCCAGGAGCCCAGAGAGACAAAGTGATCTGTGTCTACGGAAGATGGCTGCTTTGCCTGCTGAGGATGGCTACAGCACTTATGGAAGACTAAAGCATCTACAGAGACTGGCTACAACATTTACAAAGGATGGGCTTCATCACGGGGACAAGATGGCTAAAGTGTCTTAAGAGGATGACTACAGAATCTGCAGAGACTGGCTACAACATCCACTGAGGATAGATACATTGTCTATGGTTGACTACAGCACCAGAAGACGGCCAAAGCGTTTACGGAGGATGGCCGCAGTCTCTATGCAGAGGATGGCTATAAAATCTGAGGATGACTATCTACAGCATCTGCAGAGGATGGATACAGAGTCCCCACAGGATGGCTACAGCACCTTCAGGGTTGCCGCTTCAGCTTTATGGAGACACAGCTGGGTGTCATCTATGACGCACATCAAGCTCTCGCCAGATAGCAAACATGGTAGTGTCCATCTTGGACCTTCCCAGCTTTCAAAACTGGGAGATGTAAATGTCCCTTGTCCCCGAGTTACCCAGCCCATGGTGTTTTGTCACAGCAACTGAAATAACCCAAGGCCTGGAGAGCAGGGAAAGGGGCCCTTGCTGCTGGGGGCCCTGCAAGGTGTGAGCACAGAAGCACACTTTATTTTTATAAGGACTAAAGGGGGCTTTCCATCAACAGGCCGTAGGAATTGCTCAAGTGACTCTCTGGACCTTTTTCCTTCTTCCTTCCCCTCCTATCTGTGTGAAACTGAGGCCTGCGGCATGTTCAACTTGCACCTGCCACTTCTCTTAGAGTTTTTATGGGTGGTTTTGTTGAGGTCCTGGAAATGTCACTGAATGAGGAATCATAAAACATGCCCTGATACATTAGGTGACCTAGTTGTCTCCCTGACAAATAAATGGAACAGGTCAGCTGACTGCCAGAGGCCCCTCCCAGGCTAACACCCATTGCTGAGCGTCCAGAGTCTGTTTCCAGCAAGTAGACAACGGTGACAGCTGACAGGACTGTGGAGACGTGTGCCACCCGGGATGCTAATCAGCCAGGGAGGAATAGCAGCACCAGGTAGTAGAGGGTGGGGCCAGTCAGCAGATGTGCAAAGGGAACTAAAATATGGATGAATACAGCCAGTATCATTCACAGAGAGCAGCCCCACCCACTCAGAGGATCTGCTCACTGGGAAGCTCAGGGGTCTCAGAAAGCCATGGCCATGTTGCTTCCTTCACCGGAGGGCTGACTTTGAGAACTTGCAGTAAGTATGGAGGCACAGCCAAGGAGCTTTTGGCCTGAAAGTTACAGTTGGATGAGGCAGAGGAAGGGAGGGCTGGAAAGAAGTTGTCCCATCACCAGCCAGGCTGGGCCCAGTGGGGAAAGCCTGTAATCCCAACTACTCGGGAGACTGAGACATGGGAGGACAACAAGTTCTGGGCCAGTCTGGGCTACATGACAATACTCTCTCAAGGAGGGAGAGGAGAAGCACCCACATTATACACATATCCCTATATACACACACACACACACAGTCACCAGCCCCAGCGAGCTGACCCCAAGCCAGCCTGTCCCATCTCCAGCTCCTGAGACACACTCCTTCTTCTTCCGCATCTCTCACTCTGAACTTTTTAGATCAAGATAGATTAGCCTTTAAGCAGAAGGTGATTCTGGGTGTAGACCAACCACAGTGTCCAACCTGCTTGCTTCCGCTTGTGGCCAGGAAGTCAACTTTCCTAGAAAGGTTTTTATTTATTCTTTAAATCTATTATTTATTTTATGTGTATATGTGTTTTTGCCTGTATGTTATGTCTGTGCACCACACGTGTGCAATGCCCAAGAGGCCAGAAGAGAGCATAGGATCCCCTGAAACCGAAGTTACTGACAGTTGTGAGCCACCTGTAAACATTGGGAATGGAACCCAGGTCGTCTGGAAGAACAACCAGTGCTCTTAACCACAGAGCCATCTTTCCAGCCCTTCCTGGAGGGGACTTTTGGCGGGAGTTGGAAACAATAAAAGAAATCAAGCAAAGCAAGCCAAGGTCTTGTGTGTGTTTAAGCCAAACATGAGGTTCTTCTGACTGGTGGGGACCTGTGCTGTGTGAGGATGAGGATGCTTCTGAGCGCTGAGCCCTGTAGCCTTGAGCAGCTGAATAGGGAGAAAGTAAAATCCCCCTCCCCCGCTCCTCTCCTCTCCCATGTCTGGGTCTCAAGCAGCATGCTTGACTGGCGTGTAAGGGGCCCCATGTTCCGTCCCCACCAGCACAAAGAAAGCAAATATGCTTTTACATTTCCTTTAAAATAAACAGACGTTTGATGTTTTGTGGACATTTCTCCAACCATTAAATAATGACCCTCTTGGTGATGAGTTTATACAGGCAGGCAAATGGATGAACTGTGAGGGGAAGGGCAGGCTTGCTGTTTGACAGGGTCTGGTTTTTCAAGGTCACTGTTCAGAATGAACATTTGGCTCCAGTGCATTAGCATTAGGTTGACTGCTTCTCCTGTAGCCACCCAGCAGACATCCCAGGGTGGCAGTTCTGTGGTATGTACAACACTACTGCCCTCCTGTGTGTGCCTTATTCACTAACCGTAGGGTTCTCATCCTGAGACAGCCCCCCCCATTTCTCAACCCCATCTTGAAGCTGCCCCTGTGCTGAACCCACTTGCCCTTCCTGAGCCAGAAGGGTTCAGTTCAGCCTCTTAGTGCGTTTCTTCATTAACTCAGCCAATATTTGCTGAGTGCCTTCCTTGGCAAGACTTGCTGCAGGTGTTTAGGGTGAACATGGAGGACGACAGTCCCTGCTCTGTTCCTGGGGCTGACATAGACAAGGAAAACAGTAAGCAGCATTGGTGTAGCAACATGAATTAAAATAGAGCAAGAAGAGAGAGTGACAAAATTTAAAAACCGCTGTGTAGCCGGGCGGTGGTGGCGCACGCCTTTAATCCCAGCACTCAGGAGGCAGAGGCAGGCGGATCTTTGTGGGTTTGAGACCAGCCTGGTCTACAAGAGCTAGTTTCAGCGCAGGATCCAAAGCCACAGAGAAATACTGTGTCGAAAAACAAAACAAAAAAAAACCGCTGTGTATGTTATCTCTCATTTATAGTTCCTAGCCTTTATAGAGTCTCATAAAATCAGGTATGTATACATTAAATAAAAGTAGAAGCAGAATTATCTAAGGGAGCAAAGGGATTAAGAGAAGGAAAGATGGGGGCTGACACTATGGCTGAGTGGTTAAGAGCACTTGCTGCTCCCACAGAGAACCTGGGTTCGGTTCCCAGAACCTGCTTGCCAGTTCCCAGTCATCTGCCACTGTAGTTTCAGGGACTCTGATGCGCTCTCCTGGTCTCTGTGGCACCAGGCACACACATGGTGTACACACATACATGCTGGCAAACACTCAAACACACATAAAAACAAAACCACGGTTTTTAGAGATTGGAGATAAAAAAGGGAGGGCGGAGAATGTGCTCAGGATATGATATACACCTGTAAGAATATCTTTAATAAAATAAAATACGCAGCACAATTAGGCATTGTAGGATGTGCTTGTAAGCCCAGTTGCTTAGAGGCTAAGGGGACTGAACTATGAACTCTACAAGGGCTACAACAAGCACAAGCCAGCCTGGGCAACCTAATGGGACCCGGTGTCAAAACGAAATGTAAGAAGAAGGCTAAAGATCTAGCTTTGCGCTAGATTACTCTCCTAGTACAGGGGCAAGGACCCAGGTTCAATCCCCAGTGCTGCAGATCAATCAATCAATGGAGAAAAGACAAGATGTTCTGCGGAAAGAGTTCAACACAGGAGGCAACAGTCAAGCCGAGGCCCACGTGCAGGCAGGCAGTGAGCCACACAGGATCTCGGGGAGGAGGGTCCTAAGGAAGGGAGACCAGCTGGAGGCCTACTCAGTGCCAAGGTCACCGACCTGGCTGCAGCACAAAGGCCTTGTGGGAGCATGGCACACAGGGGAAAATGTGCGGGAGCTGAGGCAAGAGATGAACCAGCCCCACGTGGAGGGCACTGCAAGACGTGGTCCTAGCATCTCCCATGGGACATGGCAAGCCTTTCACAACCGGAACAATACAGCAGCATCAGGAGTTTGGTTCTTGCCAGGAGCAGTCATGAACCCCTGTAATCCCAGCACGCAGGAAGCTGAGGCAGGAGGATCATGAGTTTGAAGCTATCTCGAGTTAGTTTCTTGGGTCCTTGTATAACCACACTGAAAAGTATAGCAGTTTCATGGCAACTGGTCAGTTTGCACGGGATTGCAGCCCTCCACTTCCCCTCATTCTCGGCCACAGACTTCTCGTGTGTCCTGAGAGACTTCATGAGGATGCTCTTGATATTCAGACCTCCCGTTTCACCCCAGTATCAGCATGTTGTATTCTGAACCAGTGGGCGACTACAGTCACCTATTACATATTTTATGAGTAACTGGAAGAGAGATCCTTCAGGGCTTCCAAAGTAAACTATAGCTAGAGAAACGGAATGTTAATGACATGGCCAGCACACGCTGCATATCCTGAGTAAAATATCACCTGTCCACTTACTACGTGTTCATGAGAGTGACGTGTGAGCCACCCTGTTTGATAGCTACAAACTCTGCAGATGTATAAAGTCATCACACTGTTACCTCCAAATTCATACGACTGAAATAACTTTCAAACATCCTGTATACACAAACCATTGCCTTTTAAGGCAATCTGAGGAAGCGGGGCTCGGGATTAGTGAGGAATTGAAAAAATGACAGAAGAACAAACACATGCTTGAGTTTTCTCCCTCCCTGGCAATCTCGGAAAGGGATTTGGAAAGGCTCTGCTTGGCTGCGTGGCCTTCTGAGCATCCTGCTTCAAAGCTTCATTAACCCACATTCAACCAGCAGGCTGTCTATGAGCTACTGGGCTGATTCTTAAGGGACAACAACACTCTTGCTTAGGAATGATGGCAGCACGGGCTGACCATGCAGGAAACAGGCTTTAAGTCCTCAGCCGGCACCACTAGTTTTCCATAGGATCTTGGGTGAGCCATGTGACATTCTGGAAGAGGGAAGGAAGAAAAGAAAAAGGATAGGAAGTTGGTTTGGACTTAGTCTTTCTTCCTTTCTTTTTGTTTGTTCTGGTTATTTTATTTTATTTTATTTTATTTTTGGTTTTTCGAGACAGGGTTTCTCTGTGGCTTTGGAGCCTGCGCTGGAACTAGCTCTTGTAGACCAGGCT
>JAQHUG010000471.1:705639-716539 GCA_028555095.1 Dicrostonyx torquatus | reverse complement strand
CTAAGAGAGACTTACATAGATATAATCTACATGGGAAGTAGGAAGTATAAAAAGACAAGATCTCCTGAGTAAATTGGGAGCATGGGAACCTTGGGGGAGGATTGAAGTGGGGAGGGGAGAGGCAGGGAGGGGAGCAGAGAAAAATGTAGAGCTCAATAAATATCATGGGGGGAAAAAAGGGGGAAAAAAAGGTGACATTTGAATCAAACCTAAAAGGGGCAGCAATGGGGTCATTTTTGGGTTGACACACAAAAGCAGAACAAGTACAAGGCCTGAATGAAATACTGCATGCCCAGGATTGGGGAGCAGTTATCAAAAGGGCCCCCAGTATCGCTCCACAGAGCATCGAATCTGTGTGGGGCTGTCATGCAGGCCTCACTCAAAGCCACTGTCTGAAGAAAACCCTTTGGAGCTCAGTCACTGGGGGATAAGCCTGTCGGGTAGCTGAATGGAGCCTTCAGTTGGTTCATTCACTGATTTTTGGTTTGTTTGTTTGTTTTTTAAGTGTAAGGGGGCTGGAGAGCTGGCTCCATAGATTGGAATGTGTGCTGGTCCTTCCAGAGGACCTCTGTTTAGTACCCAAACCCCTCTGTCAGACAGCTCAAAACCTCCTGGAACCCCAACTCTTGAGGAATCCAACCTTTCGCTTCTACACATCCCCAAATGCACACCTATACACATAATTAGAAATAGATATCCGTTAGTGTTTAAGCTATCCCTTGCAATGTCAATTATCAAATTCTTTGGAGAAAGTAACTTTTAAGACACTTCGGACATGTTTGTGTTTTTGACTTATTGGCTCCCACTCTCAAACTCTTTCCAAGCATTAGGGTAGGAAATAAAGGTGAGAAAAAAATTACATGTATGTTATCCAGGCTACCTTCTGTTCTCCACCTGGAGATTCATAGCCAGCACCTCAAAATGTACCTGTATTTGGAGAAAAGACCTTAACTTGAAATGTTCAGTGAAGTTAAAGATAAATAGTTAACCTAAAGATAGATGTTTATGTCACGTTAAAGGTAAGTTCCTTAGCTTATAAGGAGAACGCTGACATGGCCATGATTGAATGTATTTTATGAGGCTCATGGACGGAAAAAAAAATCCTGAAGGAAAAAAAATGCTAATTTCAGTATTTTTAGAGCTTATTACTATTATTGCTATAGAAATAATTTCTCCTTTCGTCATTGATGAATTTAATCTATTGGTATTGAAGACACATTCCTTGCACCACCAGCCCTCACTGGGCCATCCCTGCCTAGCATTCGAGAGGGCTGTGCTCTGGTGGGGAGCTGTCTTCTGAGTGAACCCTGTGTGCTGGGAGAGGCCTGGCTCCTGACTCTTCAGCACACACTGTATTGAGGAGATCCTGCCTCAAACCCAGGGTGAGCAGCTCTCAGGCACGTACTCCCTTGATTAGCCCCAAGGCTGGGCCTATTGTTTTCCAGCCAGAGGCCAGGCAAGGGGAAGTGTCTTCAGGCCTCGTGTCTACTCTGCCGGGAGTTACTGCTCTTGGGGCCCCAGCACATGACTGGGAAAGCTATCAAAACAAAACAAAAAGCAAAAATACCTGAAACAAAAACCAGACAGACCACTCCAGAGGTCCAGGCCCAGTCATTGGCACGAAGGAACATCACTTCCCTCTTCCCTGTGACCTCTTGCTGACTGCTCTCAGATATCTGCTGAGCCTGGGCCTTTTCCTGTACTCAAAGAGACCATATCTCACTGTCCATCATAGTCAGGGTTTCTATCGCTGTGATGAAACACCATGACCAAAGCAACCTGGGGAGGAAAGGGTTTAATTTGGCATCCTTGGCCACACTATAGTCCATCACTGAAAGAAGTCAGGACAGGAACTCAAGCAGGGCAGGAACCTGGAGGCAGGAGCTGATGCAGAGGCCATGGAGGGGGTGCTGCTTCCTAGCTTGCTCTCCTTGGCTTGCTCAACCTGCTTTCTTATAGAACCCAGGACCACCAGCCCAGGGATGAACCACTTACAATGGGCTAGGCTCTCCCTTATCACTAAGAAAATGCCCAACAGGCTTACCTACAGCCTGATCTTACCACCTTCTCATAGATGGCTTTCTCCTGTGTCAAGTTGACATAAAACAATCAGGCACAACTGACCCCTTGTCACCTTGACACACAAACACATCACTGCTAAACCACAACCTTTCCTTTCTTGTTCATACCCAAGATCTCACATTAACACCAACATTTTATAAACTTTTAAAAAAGCCACAGTCTTTACACATTCAAACACTTCAAAATTCAATCTCTTTAAAAAACCTAGAGTCTCTTAAAATTCAAAACCTCTGATAAAATTCAGTCTCAACTGTGGGTTCTTGTAAAACCAAAATAAGCTGAATACTTCCTTACTTCAAGAGGGAAGAACCAGAGCAAGAGAACAGTCACAATCAGAGCAAAGCAAAACCGAACTCCAACAGTGTAAATAATCCAAAGCCCATTATCTGGGGTTCACTCACTGTCTCCTGGGCTCCGCCAAAGGGCTTAGGTCATTTCTCCAGCTCCACCTTCTGCAACACACACAGCTTGCCTTTGTCTTCCGAACTCTGGCAGGCTCCCCTCCACCTCGGTTGCTCTTCTTGATGGTCGTCCTAAGGTCCTGGAATCTCCAAAATGCTGGGGTCTCTTGTGCAACAGAGCTGTACTTTCACCAATAGCCTCTCCTGGGCTCTCTTTAGGGACTCCAGTCCTGCCACGTTGTGCCAAGCCTCAGCCACTCTCCATGCCCCCTTCATGCCTTTAAAACCAGCACCACCACCTGGGTGACTCTTAGGACCCCAAGTTCAGATGCAAAGGCAAGGCACAACCTTAGTTGCCTCAGGAGCAGAGCTTCCGTGTGCTGACTCTCGAGAAACACTTCCGGGAAGATCTCACCGCAGCGATGCTGTTCTCTTCTTAATCGTCACTAGTTTCTCAGCTCTAGTGGGCCAGCATCCATGGTCCTGGTAAAGCAAAGGCTTTACACCAGTGGTTCTGGTCTCGTTAAGCACAGTTGACTCTTTGGCCCCAGCTAACAACACACCACAGATTCTCAAATCAAAATAGCAAACAGCCCGGCTAAGTCTTTTGGTGACTCTTGGACTTCCCTCTGGAATTCACAAGCCTTCGTGGTCTGCCCAGCTCTCAACGTTCTTGCCTTCCAGGCTCCCACACAACAGCCCACTGAGCTCTCCACATTCAATGGCTTTTCTCGCCCAAAGTTACAAAGTCCTTCCACAGTCCTCCTGAAAACAACATGGTCGGGTCGGCCACGGCAACACCCCACTATCCTACTACCAACTTGTCTTAGGGCTACGAGTGCTGTGGAGAAACACCATGGCCAAAGCAACCTGGGGAGGAAAGGGTTTATTCGGCTCACACTTCCACACTGTAGTCCATCCCTGAAGGGAGTCAGGACAGGAACTCAAGCAGGGCAGGAACCTGGAGGCAGCAGCTGATGCAGAGGCCATGGAGGGTACTGCTCACTGGCTTGCTCCTCATGGCTTGCTCAACCTGCTTTCTTATAGAACAGCAGCCCAGGGATGGCACCACCCACAATGGAGCTGGACCCTTCCCACTTCAATCACTAATTTTAAAGATGCCCAAAGGCTGAATCTTACGGAGGCATTTTCTTAATTAAGGTTCCCTGCTCTCAGGTGACTTTAGCTCATAGAAGAAATTAACTGATCAGCTAGCATGTGGAAGACATGGCAAGAGGATCAGCCAAGCATCTGTAATCAGGTCCTGGCTGGTAAGCAGCGGGCAGCAAAAACACTGTGGACTTGCGAAGTCTTTCAGTGTGGATACTGAAGGTCAGGGTTGCGGCTGCTTATCACAGGTGGGGGCCACAAATGAAGATGAGCTTAGTCTGACAATGATTTCCAGGTGCTCTGAGTTCTCTCTCTGAGGTGAATGTGGGGTGCAGACTCACTCTGCCTTGGTCAGAGGCTGCTCAGAAATGCGTGGGAGGAATCCAGCCTGGAGGAGGCTCTCGGCGGGCTGTTTTTTTTTTTTTTTTTTTTTTTTTTTTTTATGCCGCGTGGGCGGGCATGGGCAGTCCCTGGTTGTCTATCACACAAGCTAAGCAGGGCCTCTCCACCACTGAGCTGTACCTCTGGCCATTTGTGGCATCTGTGTTAGCCTTGAATTTGCAATCCTCCTGTCTCAGCCTCCCCAGCAGGCAAGATTATAGGTCTGAGCCACTCAGAGCCCATCTATACATTTATATTTTAATTGATCACTAACCCAACTCGACACAAAAAGACAATGTCTTCAGAACAGGGCCGTTTTGTCCATGGCAAAACTGTACAAAACATCTGTGGCTTGACTAACTGATGGAATTTTGGTGGCATGCAAAAAAGTTCCACAGGCTTTTCAGATCTCAGCAAGGTATTCAGTATGGTCCAGACATTGGCCCTTTCGGTTGTGTGGAGATAGCCATGGACCTGAAGTCTTTTTTTGTTTTGTTTTGTTTGTTTTGTTTTTCGAGACAGGGTTTCTCTGTAGCTTTGGAGCCTGTCCTGGAACTAGCTCTTGTAGACCAGGTTGGTTTCGAACTCACAGAGATCCGCCTGCCTCTGCCTCCCGAGTGCTGGGATTAAAGGTGTGTGCCACCACCGCCCGGCAACCTGAAGTCTTTTAAGCGGGTAGGAAGGGGGTGTCTTCCATCTGCACTTTCCTGTTCTCTCTTGAAGGGTTGATCAGCATCTCCAGATGCTGAGGAGAATGGGCTCAGTAGTCTTACCGCTGTGGCTCCGCCCTTTTCTGTGATGCTGTCCTTGTTTTCCACTTTGGTGCTGGGAATCAAACACCTCAGGGCCTCCTGAACGTTCCACACAATTCTCTATGTCTTCATGTAAGAATTGGCACAGACTGTCACATCAATTGTTCTCCTAACGCCAGGGTACGCCATACCCTGGCTCTAAACCAGGTGCCAGGGGAGGAGCAGTGGCAGGGAGGGCTGTTCTCCAAATCTTTGCTCTGAACAGTAGCTCGAAACACAAATTCGTCAACCAGAGCCAAACGGCTCGGTGCTTTCTTTTGTTTTTTAATTTTATTATTTAACTTTATGTGCTTTGGTATTTTGTTGTTTTTTTTAATGAGTGTCGGGACCCCTGAAACTGGAGTTACACACAGTTGTGAGCCGCCATGTGGGTGCTTAGGAATTGAACCTGGGTCCTCTGGAAGAGCAACCGGTGCTCTTAATCACTGAGCCATCTCTCCAGCCCAACAGCTTGGTTTTCTAAAAGTGAAACAGGTGTCGATAAGATGTTGTTCGTTGTGGGGCTGGAGAGATGGCTCAGCGGTTAAGAGTATTGACTGCTCTTCCAGAGGACCCGGGTTCAATTCCCAGCACCCACATTGCAGCTCACAACTGTCTGAAAATCCAGTTCCGGAGGATCTGACACCTTCACACCAATGCACATAAAATAAAGTTAAATAAACCATAAAAAATTTTTTTAAAAAAAGATGTTGTTCGTTGGATTGCCGTTACTCTTGCAGAATACCTGAGCTAACCTACTTAAGAAGAAAGGTCTGTCTGCTCACAGTTTCTGAGCTTCCAGTCTGTGGTCACTTGGCCCCATGGTTCTGGGGCTTGCAGCAGCACTGCTTGGGTGTGTGACATAGTGGTCTGTTCATCCCATGACAGTCAGGGATCAAAGAGGGAAACAGGAAGAGGCTGGGGTACCAGTGTTCCTCAAAGGCACACCCCAATGACCTAGCTGCCTTCCATTAGGCTCCACCTCTTAAAGGTTCTACTCTCTCCAAATAGTGCTACAGCTGAACCAAGCATTCAATAAATGGGCATTTGGAGGACATTCAAATGCAAACTATGGCAGATCTGATGTTAATTACATTCGTGGCCATATACAATCAGGTGATGCTTTTTCCATTACCGCACCCTAAAATAGTGTGGAATTTTTGTTTGTTGTTGTTTTGTTGCTTTCTTTTATAATTAGCAGTAGCTCATCTTTAGGTAAGTACTGGGAGTCTCACACAGCGGGGATCAAAAGAACCTGCATTAAGGAGCCCAGAAGATGGTTTAGCCGGGGAAACAACTTGTTTCACAAACCTGCAAACCTGAGTTCTGATGCCTGGTACCCAGAGTGGATGTGGTGGCATGTGTCTGTCCCAGCATTCCTAAGGGACAGATGGGAGGTGAGGATAGGAACATCCTCAGGATGCTCACAAGCCAGCTAGCCTGCAGGACACAGCACAGTGGAGAACAACAAGAGAGCCCCTGCCTCAAAACAAAACAGAAGACAAGGACTGATACCCAAGGCTGTCCCCTGACCGATAGACAGACAGACAGACACACACACACTGCATACCATATACACATATACAAGCAAAAATAAATATTTTTAAAATCCACAGAAGAGGACAGGATTAGATGCACGCGGTCCAACAACTCTGTGCCTGCCATTCCGGCTTTTGTGCGCTGACATCTGACCACTCCCAGCACCTATATTTAAGTTGTTTCCAGTGTGCCTGTGTACCCAATGATTCATCCAAGCACTTCTGGAAGTTGTCCCTGGTATGACAGTAGAGTCTATCCACCCCTGTCCTCCCTCCGTCTGGTGAAAACGCAGACTACCAGCTCTGTGGCACAGTCATCGGCACATGGTGGCCTTCTTTATTTAGGTACAACACTGTTAGGCAGCTTGCTCCCACGCGAGAGCTTTTTGTGTCTCCATCCTAGCTCCCTTTGTTTGCGGCAGCCTGCAGCAACCAACATGTACAGGCCCAACAGGAGGGCTCCCCAAGACCCCCTCACCCCACTGTTCTGGCCCTTTCCAACGAATCACCCCGTGGCTTTATGGGTACACATTTGCAAGGACTTCAGTGACAAGGCCATTTCCTGGCAGCTGTCACTTCCGCTTCACCTGAGACGTGGCAGGTTTCTAAGATGACAGATTCAAAAGAGATGGTGGAGCTACCAGCTCTAGTCTTGTTTTAGCTGAGAACTGGAGAATGGTCTATGTTCTGAGAATCAGGCTAACCATCACCTCCTCCTTTAAAAGGGGGTGGTTTGGTTTTCATTTGTGTGTGTGTAAGAGAGAAAGAGTTGTCCTGATGCCCTCCTTTCTTCATTCCTTCCATGGGTTTTTCATTTTTAGAGGAAATTAAAGGGGAAAAAAAGTAAAATATTCCACGGTAGATGTTTGAATCCTCACAGGCTTCCAGCTTTCTCTCCACCCCACCCCCTCTTTCTTTTCTGCTTCTGTCTCCTCTCTCTTCCGTAGTCTATGACTAAAGCTCTCCTGGAGTTTGTGCAGCCAGGATAGTGTCTATGACTGACCTTGCAATGGTCACCCTTGGCCTGAGGCTGCTGGCACTGATGGTCTGGGTGGCTGGGGAGTGAGTAGGGCAGTGGCTGTATTTATAGCACAGGGCTTCTCTTTCTCTAGTGTCATCTGATCAGGCAGCAGTTACCATCATCTCTAGATCCCCATGTGAGAGAGATGAGGGGCTTGGCTCTCTGGATTCCCAGCCACATGGGACAAAACAGGGAGACCCACGTTCTGAGTGATTGATCACTCTACAGTATGACATCCTCAGTGACCACAGAGGGCAGTCATACGTACCTTCCTGGTGACATGCAACCCAACGGAGGTGAGGCATGTCAGCCATGGGAGTCTCCCCTGGGAATCTTTGGCTATATTGGGGTCTGATAGACTGGATTGTTCCTTTGGGGGTCTCTTGAAAATCAGACTTGGAAGGTAGGAGGGAAGGGAAATGGGACCTTATCTACTAGCCTTGAGTGCTGTTTAATAGAAGGGAGACTCGGGGCCTTGAGGAGACCCAAGGTCTGTCTGTCTGTCTGTCTGATCTCTCTTTCTCTCTCTCTCTCCCTCTCTCTCTCTCTCTCTCTCTCTCTCTCTCACACACACACACACACACACACACACACACACACACACATACACAACGCACACGCAAACCTTGTCTCTGTCTCTATCTCTCCTGCCATACCCGGTCCTGAAGAAAAACTCTAGACTCTACAAGGCCCACTTAACCTGATCAAAATGTCGCCTCTGGTTCTGTCACACTGGGTGACTGGGATTGTCCTCTGTTCATGTCTTGGCTAAACCTGGCAGCAAGTCCTTTGTGGCCAGAAGCTTTACAACATACAAAATGAGTTCTCCAGTGGGCCCTGTGGGTTCTCTGTGTGAGCACCATTGCTGTCTGCTTCTCTGAAGGTGGTGTTATAAGATAGGTCATGCGGACTAGCCTCTAGCACTTTATCCTCCTGCCTCAGGCTCCTCAGTTACTGGGATTATTGTCATGTACCACTATCATTTTTGTCTTCAATGGACACACAGTAACTGCATCTATTTGTGAGGTCACAGATCTTTTTTTTTTTTTTTTTTTTTTTTTTGGTTTTTCGAGATAGGGTTTCTCTGTGGCTTTGGAGCCTGTCCTGGAACTAGCTCTTGTAGACCAGGCTGGCCTCGAACTCACAGAGATCTGCCTGCCTCTGCCTTCCGAGTGCTGGGATTAAAGGCGTGTGCCACCAGCGCCCGGCTAGATCTTTACAGGCAACTATTATTACAACGGCCTTTCATGGTGACAGTGGGTTGTGATGACTCTGGCAGTAACACCCACCACAGGCTGCTGTTCACCCCTTCTCCCCACTCAGGGGATGCACAGAGTGCACGCTCCATCACTGAAAACATTGGCTATATTTCTATATTTCAAATGATAATCGTTTCAAGTCTAAGTACTTGGTGGCCACATTGACTAGCCCCTGCCCCCAAGCAAAAACAAGAAAGGTTGTGGGGTGGTACCTCCCTGCAATCCCTGCACCTGGGGGCTGAAAATAGGAGAAACAGGGCTCCAAGACCAGGCTAGGTTTCTTGTCTCAGAACACCAAAAAAAAAAAAAAAACAAAAAGAGAGTAAGAAACAAACAAAAAATGTCCCCAAAACAAGCTTGAGCCCAGTGACCCATTCATTCCACATGTAGCCTCTTGGAACATGTGACAGCACGGGGAAGTAGCTCTTGAGCCACTTGTATCAGAACTGCACCCGGTTTGCCCAGACATCAAGTTCTGACCCAGCACACGAGACTGGGTTTCAAGAGTGTACGTTTCTAGGGACGGGAGGAAAGGAGGACAAGGGAGCCACGGACACCAGAGTTCACATCACATAATCTCTGGGAATGCCACAGCGAAACCCATTATCGTCTGCAGATATGCTAATGAAGTAACTGCCTGAAGACACCTTGAAATAGGTGGAAACCCAATCTGTGTTTCTGAAGTTTCTAGGCAACTGCCTCTGCCAGTCTGGGTGCATCTTGAGAACCACAACCGCACAGTGGGTTAGAAGGGTCCAGCACTCTTTTGCTGATCTCAGCAAGACAGTTGTTCCTGTGAAGAATAACAGCCCTGAGGGACTCCAATGTTTCACACCTGTAAAATGTTATTTTTTCCCCCATGATATTTAGAAGAGTAGGAAATACTGAAAGTTAAACTGTATTGATGAGGGAGGGAGGAAGGAGGAAGGGAGGAAGGAAGGGAAGGAGAGAGGGAAAGTGAATGAGAACGAGTCTCAGTTCCCCTTACCTGGCACTTTATGTGGATGGGAATACAAGTTTTCCGAAATAGACCGTGGCTGGCCATGGTGGCACATACCTTCAATGCCAGCAGAGACGGGCAGAGATCTCTGTGAGTTCAAGGCTAGCCTAGTCTACATTGTCAGATCCAGACCACGTCTGATGCTTCCCCCTAACTCCTTACACTTGCTCATTCACACTGTCCCCTGGCTTTATAGGGCACCCTGCCTGGATTCCCTGTCATGGGCATCCTGGTACAAACCTATTCCAAGAGACCTCTAAAGAAAGGGCAGCCTTCGTTTAGGGTCCTTCACAGGCTCTCTGCTCCAATTCCCAGACCTGTGGTCCTGAGTGGCTTGACTCTGACTGTCCCCAGCAGCTCGCAAGGGAGCAAGGCTTGCCACCCCAGGGATGGGAGGGCAGAAGGACCCTGAAGGCTGGATAACAGGAAGACTCAACGGTGGCCGTATGTATACTGAACTTGACCGTGTGCTTGCCATAAATGTTCTATACTTTGATGGGGGAGTGTGTGTGAAAGCTCATGTGGTTTAAGCTCCTCTAAGGATAGCTGAGGATGCCCTTGAACTCCTGATTTTCCCATCTCCCTCCCAAAGTGTATCACCGCATCCAGCTGTTCTAATGCTCAGGGACAAAGGAGGCCCAGAGCAAAGAGAAGCTTTCAGGAACAGACTTGCAAGGGAGAGGAAGCTGTGGGTTCTGCAGGAGGGAAGTAAGAGTTCCCTGACATTACAACACCTGTGAGAAATGCTCCCTATCAGTCCCTGGACTCCAGTGTCCAGGGCCCCGAGGTTCTTGCTGTCCTGGCTGGAGGAGGCAGGCAACATCTTTCGGGGCCTCTTTGCATTTGATAGTCTTCACAGGTGACACACTGTTCTGAGGTTTAGAGCTTGGGTGGTACCTGGGGAAGATGGTCTTCCTGTGCTCAGTATCACACACACAATGCTGGGGTGAACCCCAAAACTAGAGCCTCACAAATGCTAACCAAATGTTCCTTGGTTGTCATTGTCTTCCTTTTTTTTCTTTTCTTCCTCTCTTGAGCCAGAGTCTTACCATGTAGTCCAGGATACCCCCAAACTCATCATCATGTATTCCAGGCTAGCCTCAAACTCTTTGTCCTCCTTTTCCACCTCCAGAGTCCTGCGTCTGTAGACATGGGACACCACACCTGGCCAAAATCTATTTATTTATTTATTTATTTATTTATTATGTATACAATATTCTGTCTGTGTGTATGTATATCTGCAGGCCAGAAGAGGGCACCAGACCTCATTACAGATGGTTGTGAGCCACCATGTGGTTGCTGGGAATTGAACTCAGG
>JAQHUG010000471.1:686244-697308 GCA_028555095.1 Dicrostonyx torquatus | reverse complement strand
GTATACATAATAAATAAATAAATCTTAAAAAAAAAAAAGAAACCCTGTCTCGAAAACCAAAAAAAAAAAAAAAAAAAAAAAAAAGGTTTAAGCTTCCCGGGCCTCCCAATCAGGATACTAAAGATTGCACGCCTGAGGCGGGAGCGTTGGCTCAGTGATTAAGGACAATTTTACTCTTTCAGAGAACCTGTGTTTGGCTCCCAGTTCCCACATGGTGGTTCACAACCTTCTATAACTCTAGTTCCAAGGATCCAACACCCTCTTCTGACCTCCATGGGCACCAGGCATACACACGGTATACACACACACACACACACACACACACACACACACACACACACACACACACACACGCACACGGGGCGGGGGAGGAGACAGATAAAACACATGCATAAAGTAAAAGGATCTGAAAATCCTTTTCAATCGCAGCCCAAGAGACATAACCACACATAATGCAATACGAGCTGTGGACAGCACTTACTCCCTGTTTTCTTGCCCACCTAGTATTTGTTGCGGCTCTTCTGTTTGCTTTTTTATTTGTGGCCTCAAAAACAGGTTTTGAGCTGCAGTTTGAAAACTTTGGGAGTGAAGCCACCCAGTGGCCATCAGCATGTCTGCACTCAAGCGGATGTTGAGCTGCAGTTTGAAAACTTTGGGAGTGAAGCCACCCAGTGGCCATCAGCATGTCTGCACTCAAGCGGATGCTACGCGTGAGACAGTCTATGGAGCTTTCCTTGAGAACAGGTGACTTTAAGGCAGAGGACTTCACTCTGTGAGCTTGTGTACCAGCCTGGTATACAAACCGAGTTTCAGGACGGCCGGGGCTGTTAAACAGAGAAACCCTGTCATAAATAAATAAAGAAATAAAGAACGAAAGGAAGGAAGAAAGGAAGGGAGGGAGGGAGGAAAGAAGGAAGGAAGGATGGACGGAAGGGGGGAAGGAGGAGGGTAGAGAGAGGAAGGAAGATTGGTTACTTTAGAAAAATTAACTGGGAAGTTGGCTCAGTAGGTGATGGTGCTTTCTCCCAAGACTAAGGATTTTAGTTTGGTCCCCAGGACGCACATGGAGGAAGACTCCTGAAGCTGTCCTTTAACTTCCAAACATGCACAATGTTGTCACCTGCATCATTCACACACAGTAAAACAAAAACAAAGTGCCTGGGAAAATTCTAAATTTCATATAAGACGATGGAAGTGGCAGCCCTTTTCAAGGAGAGGTACATATTGAACATCGCAGCAGGAGGCTAAAAGTTAACTCTTCATCTCACGCCTCTTCCTGTGTGCATCCCACCAGCTAGCTAACTGCACATACAAGAACCAACTTACCTGTCATTTCCGATGTCTAGAACAAAAATGTCTAACTCCGCACAGTCCTATTGATGAATACATGTGCTGTGTTTCTGTCTTATGTCCGTACATCTGAGATGTGGGAAATGTATCTCGGCCCTAGGGAGACAGTCAGTGCCTATTGGAATCATAGCAGTGTTGGTACAGGCGGTTGGAATGGCATTCGCTCCTTGGGAGAGAACTGAGGAGAATATGACCCTAGTTTCTTCATCACTTGGGTACAGAACCAAGGAAGGTCCAAAGTAAAGCAGTCTGTGGCTGGAGAGAATGTGCAGTGGTGAAGAATACTGACTGTTCTTCCAGAGGACCCAGGTTCAATTCCCAGCACCTACATAGTGACCCATAGCCACCTGTAACTCCAGTCTGAGGTGCTCCAACAGCACACATATGGAATACAGACACACACGAAGACAACACACCCTTTCTTAGCCACCGTTCTATTGATAACACCATGACCAAAGTAACTTAGAAAAGAAGGCATCTACTCAGAGACCAGCTTACAGGTTCAGGTTTAGTCCATTAGCATCAAGCATGGCAGTAAGCAAACATGGTGCTGGAGCAGCAACTGAGAGCCACATCCTCACCTGCAGGCAGAGATAGACAAGACACTCTGGCCCACCCCCAGTGACAAACTTCCTTCAACAAGGCCACACCTCTTAATCCTTCTAATCTTCTCTGGTGACTAAGCATTCAAATATATGAGCCAATGGTGGTCATTCTTATTGAAACCAACACACACACACACAGACACACACACACACACGTAAAAAAATAAGACATAAAAAGTAGAGCAAGCTATCTAGCCTAGACTTGGATGTAGGTTTGGGATCTAAGGCCAGATTCTTTCCTCACTGTGACATGGGCTAGCAATTTCATCTTTCTAAGTAATGTACATCAATGGCAATGTGTGGACTCACTGGCTTCCAGGACATCTACTTCAGTGTATACATCTCAAGCCTCATAGGCAGCACTTCTATAAGGGAAATTTGTAAAGTCGGACCTCAGCTCCCTTCTAGTATTCTCCACTTATATAGGGCATTAGGGGTCTACCTGTTGCCCCAAGCAAATCTAGAACCTTTACTTCAACCTTCCATGCCATAGCTTTACACTAGGCAAAGCCGCCTTTGACAGTTTCTCTGTGTAGCTCTGGCTGTCCTGGAACTTTGTATGTAGACTGCCAGGCTGGCCCTTGAACTCACAGAGCTCCACCTGCCTGACTCCTGAGTGCTGGGATTAAAAGCCTGTACCATCACTGCCTGGCTCCTATTGTTGACTGAAATCAAGATGGTTTTATCTTGGACAGTCTTATCTAAGGTAAATTTTCATCTTACTTCACCAACAATGCTAAGAAAATGAGATGGCCTCTGCAGTCAGAACGCATTGGTACTCTTTCTCCCAAACCAGGACCATCACAGGCTGCAGGGATTCGCAATAAGCAAATAAGGAAGCATCCCGACTTCATCCCTCAGCTAAATTGTACAATGAAGTCTTGAGTATCCACTGCCCTCTTCCAGCTCTACCCTGGCCCACCCTAGATGGAGAGCTGGTCCAACCATTAACATTTTTCCAGTACTAACCTAGAAAACACATAGCACACCAGCTGTGTTCTCCACAGCTCCAGCTCACCCCCGGGTCCTTCAGCAATGCGGAAAGCTTAGAGTAACTTGGCTTCTGGGGACTTGAAATGCCAGGATGGACTAGTCTCTAAGTGACACCGGGAAGCACTCAGCAAAAATTCTGTTTGCACAGACGCTGTCATGGTGGTTTCTACGGCAGGGTCAGAATTCCAGAGCTTGTTTTGTTTTCAATTACATGCTCAGTGAAATGCATGAAGCCCCAGGAAACGAGCAGAGGAAAATGTCATCTATTTTCAGACAAAAATATGGAACCCATGAGAGGCTACCAAGAACACTCAAGGATAAATCAACTGACAACCAGGAAGACACACCTCAGATTTAACAGTGGTAAACAGTTTTTATTCAGGCAATGAAACATGGAAAAAATATATTAGTAATCATCATAATAATTCTTTTGTGTGAGTATAACCTTTACAAATATTTACCTGACATATAAAAAGGGAAATTACTATGTGTATAAAATCTATGAGGATGATTATTCCATACAACACATTCCTGACAACAGGAGCCAACGCAGCAGGTGCCCCCCACCCAGTGAGGGGTTCCTCATATACTTTAGGGCACTGGGGGACATGATGGGAGCAGATGTGCAATAAACGCTTGGCACATTAGTACAGTGAGTATCTACTGGCAAACACAGACTTGCTAACAGCGATACTGGAAAGCTGACTATTGCCTTGGGGACTTCAGAATGACTGAATCCTGTCCCAAGGGTTGCAAAGGATGAAGCTGAGGCTACAGGAGTGACCCAGAGGCTGTCCTGTATCTGGACCAGATGTGGTTTCAGAGTTCAAATTTCTATGTGTCCATTTGAAAATTATTCAGAGATATAGAGTCCGTTGTGTGAAGAGAAAGCACTTTTGTTGGGCATATTCAGATACCACGAAAAGGCAGAAGGGTAGAGCGGCATCTTGACATACATGACTCCCACACAGGGAAGGTTCAGGCCACACCTCAGCCCCATGCTTGGCCTCCTCTGAGCAGTGAAAGCGTCATACAGACTACCTAAGGCCAGCATTGCAGCAGCATCTCCATACTGGAGCTGTAACGGGAATCTACGTGTTTACGTAAAGCTGGAACCACAGTACAGTTAAGAAAGTCATTCCTCAGGAATCCTATTTGTCCAGATCTGACTGCAGGCTGACAGGCACAGAGAGGGGGCTGCGTTTGGATGGAAACGACCAGAAGTGCAGTCTGTAGTCTCTGCAGTGCCAAGTGCTTGCCTGTGCTCTGTATTTGTTCGGGAGAGAACCAAGAGGGAGACGCGCTGTTTCCAGATATTTGTTTCCCTTTCTTGATATGGGACCCTGAAGAATTTAGTAGTAAATGCTTTTTCCCCAGCACTAGGGATGAAATCCAGGGACTTGAGCATGCTGAGCAAGTGTGTCTCGATTGAGCTACACCCCCAGCCCTAGTGAATTGGTTTTTTTTTTTTTAAATAACTGGAATCTGGAGGCCAGTCATACTTTTCTGAACATTGGTTTCCTTTAAATAACTTTGTTATTAAAACTTTTTGAAAGATGATGTCTTAGACCTTTGGCTTGGTACCCTGGGATTCCCAGACTTTATCTGTTCTTTAGTAAGTAAATAATAACCTTCTACCCTTAAAAATCTTCACAATATATACATCTTTAAATTCCTTGCTTGATTAGACTCTTTCAACACCTACATTCTCTTGCCTCAAGAAGAAAAGCAACCTGAGAGCAGGCTCAGAGGGTCACAGACCTACAGAGAGACAGCAGGAACGCAGAGGGTCACAGGCCTATAGAAAGAACACATTGTGGCCAGGCGGTGGTGGCGCATGCCTTTAATCCCAGCACTCGGGAGGCAGAGGCAGGTGGATCTTTGTGAGTTCAAGACCAGCCTGGTCTACAAGAGCTAGTTCCAGCGCAGGCTCCAAAGCCACAGAGAAACCCTGTCTCGAAAAACCAAAAAAAAAAAAAAAAACCCAAAAACCAGAACACATTGTGAAGTGGAAACTCTACAGACAGTCTGCCCCACTTTCAGTTCTTCTGTGAGCCCTGAACTCTGGCAGGGGCTCCCGATGCCCATGAGCTGCAGAGGGGCCCCGT
This sequence comes from Dicrostonyx torquatus, assembly GCA_028555095.1. Lineage (NCBI taxonomy): Eukaryota > Metazoa > Chordata > Mammalia > Rodentia > Cricetidae > Dicrostonyx > Dicrostonyx torquatus. The sequence continues at coordinate 692,252 of JAQHUG010000471.1, read as the reverse complement.
CTAGCCTGAGCTATCTTTGTTGCAGGTGAGGGCTTCGGTCTACTGTGGTCAATCCAGGGCTGCCTAGAGAATGATCTGTGCACGGATCTCCCTGTGCCAAGTCTGCACAGGGAGAAAGTGGGCTCTGGCTGGGAAGGAGTTGAGCCTGAACTCTAATCCTAAGCAACAGGGACCGCCCTCCCAACAGAGCTCTGCAGCAAGCGCTTCCTAATTTGGTCTGCTTCTGAAGATGCTGGACTCCACACTAGCATCAAGCACAGAGAATACAAAATCTGGGGAAGTTACCAGTCTTCAAAATAGTAAGCACAGGGTAACCTGGTCTGGGATACTGACGGGTAAAGCTGTCTACACTCTGGCAAAGCACAGCTAAAGAAATGAGTCTACGTTGAGAGTTTCAACAGGTTCACCTAATGCTCCCAAACCACTTTCTGAGTCAGGAGATTCCATTTCCCTTTTGTTTTAGGGTTTTTGTTATTTATTTTTATAATACATTGCACACCAATGCTTGTGTGTGATTAAAAAAAAAAAAGTGCTACTACCGAGTAGCTCTTAAATCTTTGAAGGCAGGATTTCATTGTATAGGCCTGTCAGGCCTCTGCCTCAGAAAGCTAGGATTACAGGCGTGTGCCACCATGCCTGCTCCCCTTTTCATTGCCCAACAAACAAGCATTTTGGCCCCCAGCATGTGTTGTGGGAAACTTTGTATTTTTACTCTCTAGAGTGCTAAGAGCTTTTTAGGGCTCATTTAATTAAAAGAAAAATAAATATTCTTTCCTCTGCCTCGTATTTTCTTAATTTTCCAGCTGTGCAAGCTACATTTTTATTCTTGTTGGAGAACATCCACCAGCTAGACGCTGCGGCAATCTCCTGGCAGTGGTGATGACTAAGAGGCCACTGGCAAACATTGCTTACAGAGCTATTTCATGTCCCCTGTACAGCAACCTCAATTAGCAGGGCCTGTTTTTCAAGGGGTCTCTTCCGCCAGTGTGGCAGGGAAGGACGGTCACCACGCCGCGTCTACGCTTTGTAATATACAGCATAGGATGCTTTAAAATTACACAGGCTTAAAAAGATGAGTGGGGCCAGAGATGGAGCTCCACAGTAGAGTACCTGCCTAGCTAGCATGTGCAAGACCGTGGGTACAATTCCCAGCACTACCAAAAACAAAAACAAAAAAACAAGGATGAGAGATTTATGATGGAGACCACTCTAAGCCTTTCATACTGAAGGAAAAAAAAAAAGTCAATAGCAATCACACACACATGGACACCACCATTACACTGTGGCAGAAACTTCTGCAGTGTTCCTCCGAACGCAAAGTTAGCTTCCCTTGTGGAAGAGAGTTAAGCTGACGTCGGTTATGTCCCCTGAAGACACTTGAACCCAACAATAATATGTCTATAGCTACAGCCTTCACGTTAAGCCACTGTGACTAAATGATTGTCAAGCCACTCCTCCAACCACAGGTAACTTCTACTTGTTCGTGGTTTTGTACAAAATGTTAAGACAGTAGGCCTCAGAATACAGCCTAACCTAAGCACCAATTATAATAAACGCGTATTGGCAAAATGTGACTTCTACCTTGAAAGGACATTACTCGATCCCTGGGGCAAGGCTTGCACACGCATGGTGACACGCGGCTAAAGGGACACTGTTTCTAAGATCTACAGTCTCTCCGTGAGGCATAATTCATTTCTGGAGTTGGCTCATGCACTAGCTTGACGAGGAGGAAAATGTGTGTGTACTGAATAGTGCATATTCATCATTATGACTGAGGGCAGATGATGAAGGCTAGAAAATGCAATAAAACCCTAATGGATCTGGGTTTGCCTGTCAAATGGAAAGGAACTCACTGACGGCAATGTGGGACATTTCTGTTTGGGGGTTAACGTCCCCCAGTCTGTGTTCACAGAGTTTCATTTTGTCTGTGTGGACCTTCTCCCTGCACTGTCCTCCCCCACATTCAAGCCGACTTGGGGGATGACTTTTTACTGCCTGTTTGGCTTTAAAGTCCACTTTAAGCTTGAAAACGTGTGTTGTTGTTTTAAAGTCCCTGAAGCATGCCAGAAAACCACATAAGTAAACACAGAAAACCACAGCCCTTTACCCCCCAACTGGTCCTTAGGCTGCCCTCTCTTTTAACAAAACCAGCTGACCCTTTCCCAAGCCCCTTTTGTGTGTATTTCAGATAGATAATAACAGCTGATTTTTGTTTTAGAGAGCAACTGCCCCCAGGTGGACAGATCCATCGGATGTGAGATCTGAGGGAGGTCCAACACTGTTGCTCATGGAGGTGTAACAGGCTACTTTCAGTATGAGCACAAGGGGCCATGCTGGGACCCAAGGGTCCAAACACTGGGGCAACAAACTGCACAGCAAAGTCTTCCTTGGACATGAAACCTACATCCCCAATCTTCCTATTCCCAGTCTCCCCACCCTGACTCAAATTTTGGTTTGGGCATCTGATTTCTGAGAAAAGGTCTATTCTGCCTAGTGCTGCGCTGTCCTTACATTCCAGACTCCAATGACTTTCCTGCCCTACCCTCCCAACAGCTACCATGTCACCATGCTTCCGCTCACCCCTTTTTTTGAAACATGGTCTCATACAGCCCAGGCTGGCCTTCAAGTAAGTAGCTATGTAGTTGAGGATGACCTTGAATTTCTGATCCTCCTGCCTCTGCTTCTGGAGTGTTGGAATTATAGGCATGCACAATAGCACCCAGTTTCAAACCCAGGGCTCTGTGTATGGGAAGCAACGGTGCAGTGTCGTCAGCCCTACAAAGTCTGAAGCTGGCTTTTAGACCTAGCATTCTGCTTCGAAAGAAGGATCTGATCTGTGCTGATTTATGGAACTATGCTCCTCCCTAAAAATCCTTATGTGAATATGCCTCGGGGGAAAGTGGCAGCATGTACACATATACACACATGAGTGAAATTCTGTAAGTAAAAGGGAACTCAAGTCTCATCGAGAAACTGTTAACGGCAATAGGCCAAACTGTCTCCTTCAATAAAACAGCTGATATTGAAATTTAAATGGTTAACCGGGTCATAAAAATATCAAATATGTGCTGGGAAGATAACCCCACACGGTTTTCACTCACTCGGGAAAAGTAAAGATGAACTGAAGATGGAGAAGCACGCACTGGACCCAGCAGCCCGCCTAGCGGAAGCGGCAGCCTGGGTGCGCAGGCCCCTGCTGGCACGTCAGCTCCTTCCCCACCAGCCAGGCTCCAGCTGCAGCAGTGGCGGTGCAGCGGGGCAGGCAGCAGCAGACATGTGCTTTGTAAAAAGTTATTTTTCTCTGCAAAGGAGGGATTATTTCTGGATAAGGCAAAGATAACTGTGGTCACGACACAAGCAGCCAGACTCAGATCTGCACAGCTCATGGGAGGAATCTCAGTCGGTCTTTCCCAGCTTTGCGATGAGCTCATCACAGATTTTTGTCAGTTCTTCAATTTCTTGATTCTGAAAGAGAGAGGATATGATTTTGCAAGCTGCTTTGTGTTCTGAGAGAAAAGCCGGTGGCTAGACCAGTCCCAGGCATCTTACTGCCTCTCCACCCCTGTACCAGTCCTCAGAGGTAGAGGACCAAATGCCTTCCATCCATCAAATGTGCTCCCAGTTCTGTGCTAACTGCACTGAGGGCAGGGAGAGCCATCAACCCTCCTGAAGCCATCCCATAACCTTAGCTTCTGATTCTCTTGTTGAGTGGCTCACAGGCTAAAACACAAGGACATGGATTTCACTTCACCCACCAAGAGCTTCAGGGACTGGGATTCCAGAGTCCGAGTCAGGGTGGCCAGACACAAGCTCTAAGTCAAAGGGCGACACTGCACGAAGGCACATGTGGAGATGCAGCAAGTTCCCATCACTGCACAAATGCACACGTGGAGATGCAGCGAGTTCCCATCACTGCACGAATGCACACGTGGAGATGCAGTGAGTTCCCATCACTGCGCGAAGGCACACGTGGCAATGTAGTGAGTTCACACCACTGCACAAATGCACACGTGGCCATGCAGCGAGTTCGCACCACTGCACGAATGCACATGTGGTGGTACAGCGAGTTCGCATGAATGCACATGTGGCGATGCAGCAAGTTCAACAGTGAAGAAAGAAGAGAAAGGCCGAAACCCGCAGAGCATGAGAAATACAACTGGTGCCATGGAGACTGAGCATCGAGGTCTTCTCCCAGGATAGTGAGAGGGATCAGCAAGAGGGCCTGGAGCAGTTGCCCTTCCAGCTCACCCAGGGTATATATGTAACTCCAAGGGGGCAAGTGTTGACACAAATACCCCCAGGAGGTGATGTGTAGAACAGAAAAGCATCCTGAGATGGGGGTTAGGATCAAGGACGCACCACCAAGCCCAGTCAGGCACGCGTGAGGGAGGCAGGCGTGAGAGGTAGGCGTGAGGGAGGCAGGCATGAAAGGCAGGCGTGAGGGAGGCAGGTGTGAGGGAGGCAGGTGTGATGAGAGGCAGGGGTGAGGGAGGCAGACATGAGGAAGGCAAGCGTCAGACCAGAACCCCCAACACCTGTCTCCATAAAGCACTCCCAACTGAGCTTGGGCAAGAGCCCTCCGCCTTCTCATGCCGCCTTCCAAATGAAATGGCCTTGGTTAGATCAAAACCTTGCTCTCTGCTTCACTGGCATGTCCAATGGCAAGCACCCAGTCTTGAGCCTGGCAACATTATTACTGCTTTCGATTTCTCAGAACCCATTATGTTGGGTCGAGATTTGATCTGGGCTACCGTGTCCACTATAGGACGCTTGGCGGCACTGCTGGCCTCTCTCACCCACTCTGGGGCTATTATCATCCCCCAGTCTCCAGACATGGCCTCATGTCCCTGCAGGGCACATCTGCTCTAAAAACTGATGAGCTACAGCAGTGAAAGGCACCCTTGTGACCCTAAATGTCCAAGCCCCTGAACTTCACTTAAAACACAACATCCCCCTGGAACCCTGCCTGTGTCCGATGGCTCCTCGTAGCCTTGGTTAATAACGTGTGTCCCCCAAATTTGTTCATAAAGGAGCTGGCCTGAGTGTCTGTGTAAGAAGGGCAAAGCCACCTTCCTCTAGATCTATGTCAAGCTATGTACACCAAGGACTGACATAAGCCACAGAGGAGAGCAGCCCAATGCCTCTGTATCGACTAGAAGAGCCCTCTGTGACAGACCCCGCGCGTACCTTCTGCTGCAGGGCCCTTTCCAAGGACTCCACCTTCATCTGCTCTTTCCGGAGTCCAGCATGGAGAGCTGCGCTCTCAGCCTTTGCCTTTGAGCGAACCTGAGCAATCTCTTCGTTGGCTCTGTGATGGAGAGTTGGGTTTGTTTGTGGAAGAAATCAGAAGAGCACGGTTAGCCACGAGGAACAGAGACTCAGGGTACTGACTACTGACTTCCACAAAACCCACATTCCAAAGAACGGAGAAGCAAACCCAGAAACAAGGACTTACAAGACGCGCTTTATATAAAACGCCTAAGCATATTTCCATGGCAACCCTGACAGCAGAACCAAACTTAAGGACCGCAAGATACTTCCAAAGTTATATTTCATGAGAAAATGACATTACTTAATTTTTCATAAAAATGCTAACTGTTAAAGAATCCAGTACGATGGTGGACTGGATTACCCTGCACTTGATCGTATAATGTTGGGTCACTCAACCAACGTCCTTTTCCACCTCAATGGTGTATGAAGGCAACTCCACATTCAAGCATCCATGTCAGTCTAACTTCTTTATTAGACAGCAGGGCTAAACATTACCTTGCTGACATATATTCAGTTTTTTCCACTGTCAACACTGTTGCCCTGAACACAGAGTAGAGGTACTGATGTCTGTGAGTTACAGGCCTCAGGAGTGTCTTTAAGAGATGCAAGAGGAAACAGCATGTCACTTAATAAACATCCGGTTTGCCGGGCGGTGGTGGCGCACGCCTTTAATCCCAGCACTCGGGAGGCAGAGGCAGGCAGATCTCTGTGAGTTCGAGACCAGCCTGGTCTACAAG
>JAQHUG010000471.1:646454-663008 GCA_028555095.1 Dicrostonyx torquatus | reverse complement strand
CCAACTGAGCTCAGCCCTAAAATATCTTTTTTTTTTTTTAGGTCTTTATCTTCTCTGCTTAAAAATACCACATCCTCTTTCATTATAAGTCTCTGAGTGTTAAATTGTTTTTATTCTGTTGGGTTATTGCTATAATCACTAATGTACAAATTATCCTTAAAATATTGTGAGATTTATAAGACTTGTCAAAGGCAGGAGGTAGTGAGATGACTCAGCAGGTAACAGCTTCCGCCAAGGCCGATCTGATTCAGTCCCAGAACTCACACGGAGGAAGAGGAGTTACTTGGGCAAGCTGCTCGCTGACCTCACACACGGTCTACTCACGCACTTGTGAGAGCGCACACACCAAATAAGTAAATAAATGATTTAAAATGGTTTTGAAAATTATTCACAAAAGCTGAACTAATTACTCCAAAGCTTTTACGGCCTAACACTTAAGGCTTTTTTTTTTCTTGCTTTCAGACAGGGTCTCATTATGTAGCCCAGGCTGGTCTCCTGCTCCCAGGTATGCTAGGACTCAAGCCCTGGGCCACCGCACCTCGCTAGTTTTTTTTTTTTAACTGCAAAGAAATTTCACAGTTTGCGTTGCCTGCTTTGGCAAAACTTGAGGATTTTTTTTCACGTATGTGTAAAGAAGGATTTGTATTGTCAAAGAAGAATTCCAACTGCAGACTCTACCACTCCTTTTAAAGCATCTTACACAACAGTTGTTGGTACAAATGGCACAAGATAAACTTAACTGCATCTTATTAACCTGCATGTGTTTCTATAATCACAGTTACGCTGAAATAAGGCCTCAAACAATAAAAAGTTGGCATCATAGACCTGTGCGCTCTGGTTTGGAGTTTTTGTTTCTTAATTACTCCATATATTCCTTTAAGCTTATCATAAACCAGTAGGATAAAATAAGAATCAGTACCAATTTTATTCCTGGATTCCATCTTTATAATTATAATCAGGAGCAGCATTCAAAGCCATGGTAAGATCTATTACTGAATCAAGATAAAGAGGAGGAGTTTTGTATTAGATGCGTCTCGACTCTCTGAACCTTTTCCAGGTTCAATGCCCAGTCTCTCTTCAGCCTTATTTTCAGGTCCTCCATTTTGTTGAAGGCAACAAATCAGAAAGCCACCTGAGCCTTAATAAGAATAAAATAAAAAGCTATCCCATCTGTTATCAGAGTCAGCACCCTGTATAGAAATGCCACCAAAATGTCACAGCATCTCTGGTGACCTGTGCACTGTGCCGAAAACATCAGAATATGCTGCCCCACTCCCAACTGAAGGCCACTGGGAGAGTTTTCTTTTCTTTCTTTTTCTTAATGATTTCTTTTTATTTCAAATGCATTGGTGTTTTGCCTGCGTGCATGTCTGTATGAAGGTGTCAGAGGCCCTGGAACTAGAGTTAAAGATGGTTGTGAGCCGCCATGTGGGTGCTGGGAATTAAACCCGGGTCCTCTGGAAGAGTAACCTGTTCTCTTAACCACTGAGCCATCTCTCCAGGCCCCAAGTCTTCCTGAATGAGTTCAGGACACTAAGGATCTAAAACTTGGTTTCCTTAAGTCCGATTCCTCAGACACCCCCATGGGACAAAACCCTTCTGGCGACCAGTACAGACTTACCTGAGAACATGGATCCAAATCAAGAGACTGAGTTTCGTATTTCTTCACCTTGCAGCCACTCCTAGAAATGAGAGGAACAGACAAGCCAGGTTGGAATCCCAGTGACAACTCTCCAGGCATGAGATGGAGCAGAGCACAGGGTGGAAGGCGGAAGCTGAAGCGCATAGCACCGCGATCAGACACTGCATGGGAGAGCTGTGGCGACGATGCAAATCCTAGAGACCCACGGCCCGGCTCATTCTCCGGCAAGACCACCTCTATGTCTATGGATTGCCAGATACCCGCGTGTCTGATTACACACCACAAACAAACAAACAAAAAGGCACCTTTCTGAGAGTCAAGTACCGCTAAGAACAGCCTGGGCAGCTAGAGACAGAGGTTACAACCTTTACTCGGTCGGCTTTGACGTTCATCAGAAGAATCACCACGCTGGACCAGAGTCTTTGAAAAATCTTTATTGCACTAAAAACCACAGAACTCTCTCCAAAGACAGCTCCAGTCTAGGCCTGGGCGCTTACAGAAAAGGAGCCATGGCCAAGAGAAAGTAAAAAAAAAAAAAAAAAACAACAAACTGTTACCATTGAGAAGTAGTAAAGTGGGAAGGGGGGAAACCAGGTACCACGTACTGTACAATGCCCAGAAGTGAGGAAAACTTGGCCATCTGTTATCTTTAGACTAGTAAATAATTTGTAATCACAGGACTATTACAGATTCTTCTGTTTTAAGGAACTTAAAATATCCAGAAAAAAACCCACACCATTGTGACCAACAAAAGAAAAACAAGCATTTCCAATTTGTTTTCCTTTCATGGAAGAAAAGAAAAAACACAGACAAGTACATAAATTACCAGAGTGTATAAGGTCACTAATTCATGGTCTCCTTCACCCACTGTTCTAAGTGTCACCAAACTTAAGTTTACTTAGTAAAAGTTATTACCTGCTCTAAGACAGCACCCTCATCCTACCAAAAAAAAAAATCTAGTTATTCGAACAACAGGTGAGCAGCAGAGCAGACCATCAAATCACTGCTGAATGACCAGGGCCAAGCCAGCTTTGGTTCAAAGTGCCACAAGACACATGCTGAGTAAGCCATGGCACACGCTTCTTGCACCCAAGGTAGAAAAAGCAATATCCAGTCCTTTAGGTCCAGACAATCGCAAGGCTAAGCTGACTAAGATGTGGCAAATGAAATGCAAAAACTTAATAATGAGAAGGTCAGACATAAGCTAACATGCGGGGACAAAGGTGGGAGAGGACTAAGAGTCCCAGGGACAAACAGGACCTACAGAAGAAGTACTTACAACAGAAAACAGAGAAATTTCACTTGCTCAGTAGTCCTGATGCAAAATCAGACAGAGAGAAACACACAGATGGAAAAGAGTCATGTGAAAACCGGAATGTTTATCCTTTGTCTGACAGATGTAAAAGTTGCATAGTCCTTGATATTATGTGACATACAAATTAAAAACATCGTATTCAAGCCGGCATGGTGGTATGTGCATGGGAGTTCAAGGCCAACCTGACCTACAAAGCCAGTTCCCAGTCAGCCAGGGCTGCGCAGTGAGGCCTTGCTTCAAAATAAACAAGACACCAAAATCAAAATATTAAAATTTTTATATAACAAGTTATATTCGTGAATATTAGCCCTGGTGAATGAATGACGACAAGAAGTCAGTTTTAACGAAGTAGAGAGAGAGAGAAACGCTGAGAAATGCTCTGGGTTCAGACTCAGAGATGACAAGTGAGACCCTCGTGCACGGAAGTGTGCAGCACACAGAAACAGCACTTCACTACTGGGCACACTCACCCTGACTGTGCAAGAACAGGTAACCGGCAATGCCTGAACAAAAGTACAGGTGAAAAGACACCTGGCCGACCCCGCCAGCAGGGTCACTAAGCCACTTAGGTGAGCCAAGCATGGTGCAGTATGTCTGTAACTCAGCACTATGCTGGCTGAGGCAGGAGGGGCCACAGTGACAGGCGAGCCTGAATTGTACACTCTGAGACCCTGCTTTCCCATCATTTGTATGATTCGCTCTGCAAAACCCTAACCATACTGTGCTGTCTCTATTTAAATACATCTTCCTGAAGGTTCCAAACACCTACCCAGCCACTGTGGATATTAACTACGCTTCAGTCTTTGCAAAAGTGGAGGCCTCTGCCCAAAGCTCAAGCACTCTTTTCTGACAAGGAAAGAATTCTGCCTGGGTACAATTTTTTTTTAATTAAATTTGTGTCATCTACTGGACCAATAAACCTACTCCACAAAAATGGAACAGTAGAAAGCACCACCAGGTGAAGATGGCAGGACGCAAGAGTTGGCATTTTTTGGCTCTAAACAATAGGGACAGAGTCAGTGTCTCCTTCCTGAGCCCAGATCTCACCTTCAGCCTGCAGCTGGGAGGAAGGCTCTTCAAGACTACGGCTTGGGAAGGCATCTAGGGGCGAAGCAGCAAGGGAGCAACATACCCCAACCCCAAGTGCTGCCCAGACAGAAAAGTCAAGAGGGGTCTGCAGGAACAATCAGTGCTCCTGTGTAACCCGCGAGCAGATTTAGGACTCCTGTACTTTATTCCCCTGAACAGACCAGCAACACTCATGACTGACTCCTGGATGGTTTAACTTCCTTGAAATTAGTATTTAACTCTTTAACCCTCTGGATAGTTTTCTTTCCCATCCCATTCATAATCAGGTGGTTTTAAGTCACAGTAATTGTTGAACAGTATTTCCTGGGGCTGGAGAGAAGGCTCAGCAGTTAGGAGCACTGGCTGCTTTTCCAGAGGACCCAGGTTTGGTTCCCAAAAGCCATGGAGACTTACAATGGTCTGTAACTCCAGCTCCAGGAGATCTGATGCCCTCGTCTGCCCTCTGCAGGCACCAGGCATGAAGGCTGTACATAGACATACATGCAGGCAACACCCCCAAATTTCCCTAGCCCATCTAACGACAATCACAAACGCACTTCCTTTCAGAATTTTACCTCTGTGTCACTGGCCCCTTGCATCTAGTTTTTCACACGATGTCACAGGGTTATAAAGAGGTATACTACCTTTTATTCAACTTGAGTTTCTTGGTAATGGAATCCTGTATCAAAATTAAAAAATTAAACTTGACATGAAATATGGCCTGAGGTATTACTCTGGGAACTCCCACAACTAAACAAAGGTTCATCCCTGTTTCCCAGGAGAAATAGGAGGTAGAAGAACACACATTTACCCAGATTTAACTAGCCAGTTAGAATACTCTCAATTCTCATCACGGAAATTCGCTAATGAACTAGAAACACACAAGAAAGCAAGAATTCTCATCACCACCACCTCACACCTTTTGGTTCTAGAGAACTGTTATGGGCCATTTCTGACAGCGCTGACCTTAGATAACTATGGAATGTAAAGATGGTGGCTGATACCGACACTCGAATCCAGGTACAGTGTGATTCCTGGAAACCTCAAATCTTTACTTGATTTCTTTTAAACAATTTTTTAAGAAAGTATCCCAGGTAGGGGGAGGGGGAGATGACCCGAACAAGTCCAGGTCAAGGATCCAGAGATGAGGCAGAAATCGACAAGGAAACTTCTGATGCTTCCAAAGGCACAGGAGAGTTAGGCAAAGACTAATTGAGTGAAGTGCCCCCCTCGGACCTCACACATTTATGATGGCAATTCACAGAAACCAAAAATAGCTGCCAGACTCCCAGAGAACACACCAGAGCACCACGCCCAGCACCCGCTGTCACTCACGTTATTAAACGCGACTTTGCCTTCTTGGGTGAGTCTAAGATTTCATTAACATGATTACCAGAGGGAGAACAAAAGGCGCTGCTTGTCAAAGCTGAGGCTGGCTTAAAGGGATCCATGGATTCGTCAAAGTTATCTGGGTCAAAGTGGTAGGAGCCTTTGGAGGAGAAGGGTGGTGAGCTCTGCAGAATGGGGCAGCTCCCGGAAGAATTAACACTGGGGTGACCCCATTTACTAGGATCTAGCTTAGGAGACGTTTGGGAGAGGGAGGCATCTTGTACTCTTGGGTCTGCAGGCTGCTCGACATCTACTGGTTGGCCGATGCCATCTTTCCGTATGTTGGGCGTCAGTCTGTTAGTAGGCTTCCTTGGAAGGGCATTCTTGGTCTCAACATTTTCCCCGCCTTCTGTAAAATCATACTCAAGTTTGGGAGGCAAGTTCCTGGACCCCTCCAGCAGCTCAAGCCCTGAGCCACTGGTGCCATTACTGAGAGCATCTGCAGCTTCTTTAAGGTTAAGGGAAGATTTCTGGGCCCTGGCACCTCTCAGCACAGTAGGATGTGTGTTCTTATCCAATTCATCAGGAGCCGACAGGGAGGAAGCCTTAGGGAGAGGTGGCCCCTCCATGATCATTTCGGTCTCAGAGGCATCGCCTCCGGCTGTCTTCTTCCTCAGAGAGACAGGCTTGGGCTTCCTTAACTTGCTTCTGCTGGCCACCGGCTCTCCAGTCGTCAGCCCAGCTTCTGTAAAACCCTCAAATGTAGCCCCCATGCCTCCTCTTGTCACTGGCTTGTCCTGAGTGGCTTCTGATGCAGCGGAGGGCAAGGCCTTCCCTGAGAGCACAGGTCCACAGCCATAGGCAGCTTTTGTTCCTAGAGCCGCTAGGTCATCTGTGGGACTCCTGGTTTCTACTGAAAACGGCCTCACTACTGAGACCTTACTAACATCATGTTTGGTTTCTCCTCTGGCATCCCCAGCTGAGTGAGCATCAGTGGTCGTCTGTGGTGCATTTTCTGAAGATCTAGAACATGGATCTGGTGAACACTTTTCGATTACTTCTACTACGGACTGTTCAGCGGTTTCTTGTGATTCTAGAAAAGGAGAAGAAAGAAAACTATTAAAGAGGTCTTCCCACCACTGGTACGGAGTCTATATGGTGTGACTTTATCATAACAAGCAAGGCCTCCTGTTCTTAGCTCAGCCTAAGAACAGTTTCACCTTTAACAAATTCTTTTAATCCCAGCACTTGGGAAGGGGAGGTAGGTGGATTTCTATGAGTTCAAAGCCAGCTTGGTCTACAGAGTGGGCTTCCAGGATAGCCAGGGCTACATAAAGAAACCCTGTCTGGGGAAAAAAAAAAAACAAAAAAACAACTAAAAAACAAAAAAAAAATCCCAAATATCCCTTGACTAAAACATAAGTCATTAAAGAATTGTCATTATTTTTCCCCTTGTAACATTTATCTCTAGGTTAGGACAATAATCCCCTTGACCACTTGTAAACAAGGTAATTTTTTAATTTTGGTTTTACAGAAATAAGCAAACTTACTACAAGGGCATATGTGGGGGGATTTCAAACACAAGCTAAGTGCTTCCCTGACTCTAACATGAAACAATAGTTTATCAACAGAAACTGTTGATCCTCCTGCCTCAGCCTCCCCAGTGCTAGAATCACAGGTACACATAGGAGAGCCCTGCTCTCCCTCACTTCTCTGACTGTAACCACACGGGGACTTCTCAACTGTCCTCCAAAGATGCTTCAAATACTCTGCAAATGGCATTAAGGATGTGTTTAGCTGTAAACACTATAGAGAAGCTTTTGATACTATCAAATATTTTCTTTATTCCCAAAGAATTTTTGTAAAAAGAAACCAAATGTGGCCGGGCGGTGGTGGCGCACGCCTTTAATCCCAGCACTCGGGAGGCAGAGGCAGGCAGATCTTTCTGAGTTTGAGGCCAGCCTGGTCTACAAGAGCTAGTTCCAGGACAGGCTCCAAAAGCCACAGAGAAACCCTGTCTCAAAAAACAAAACAAAAAGAAACCAAATGTGGCCAAATCTTGGTAAATCCATCCAGAAATGTGTGGAAAGGAATTTACCATACTGTTATCCTATAACCTTAAGCTTTTTCCATAAACTTTATTATAAGAAAAAAGCTTGCAAATAAAAACCACCACACCCCCAGATTAACCAGTTCCTACATCTGTACATCTCAATGAGTGAGCACAGCCACTCAGAACCTTCACACTGCATCTCACACTTCCACTATCAAATACATTTTATGCATTTATCCGTCACCGAAAGCAAAAAGATCTGTAACAAAGTTAGAACTAGGGAAACAATTAGCTTTCCATTTGCAGGAGAGGAGGAGGAGGAAGAACTGCACTATGCGCAGATCTCGCGGGAGAGAGTTCTAAGTGTGCCGACGACTGCACAGGCACGCGGTGTCCTCCTCGTGCTGATCCCGTGGCTGGATCACGGATTGTTCAACTGAAGCTGATAATCGGGAAGGGAAGACACTCGCGTTGGGTGGACAGGACACATTCTTACAATCTCAGCTGTCAGACAGCAGAGGCATCACTGAGAGCTTAAGGGCAGCCTGGCCTACACACTCAGAGTCTTCCTCAAAATTCAAAACAAAACTTAAAAAAAAAAGGGGGTGGTGGGGAAAGAAGTGAGCGAGCAGGTAGGTGAGACAAGAACACCAGGACTGTACCCGGCTAAGCGTGTCTGTATGCAAAGGCCCGAGCACTTGTATAAACCGGATCTTAACTGCATCAAGGTACAGTTCTGTCTATACGTTCTGGCAACCTATTATACGTAATGTGAGGACTACAATCAAACCATTGAGATTCCCTCTTATTCCAGGTGTTGGAACAGAACTCTAAAGCTTTTTAACGTCTCTGATAAGAGTGTTTCTCACGTGCTCATACACAATGGGGGTGAATCTAGGCTAATGAAGCTGGTCTCCAGAAAAAGCAGGCCCACATGAACGGGTCAGAATTTTCAAATCACGGCAGTCATGCAGACAGGAGGAAGGCTGGAGATTCGAACTCAATCACTAACAGTTCAACGGTACCTATATGATTAAACTTCTATATAAGCCCTGGACAACAAGGCCAGCTTCCAGGCAGGCAAACACACAACCTTCAGAAGAGGCATGCTCTGGAGAGCCTGGCCTGCACCTCATCAAGGCTTCTCTTCCACTGACTGTTCTCACACTGTATCCTCTTCTAAATAATTGTGAACTGTGACTAAGAGATTAGGAGAACCTTCACATTCTCCTAATCAAAAGTCAAAAGTACTAGGTTGTGTGGGTCATATCTGGAGCGGGAACAGTCTGGGAGGACCGAGTTCTTAACTTATGGAGTCTATACTGACTACGGACAGTGTCACACTGACCGGAATCATTGGACTGATACTCAGGTGATCTTAGAGAATCTAAGAGTACAACAAATAAGAAACACTGTGGTGGCCTGGATGAGAATGGCCCCCACAGGCTCATCTATTTGAATGTTTGGTCCCTGGTTTGTGAACTGCTTAGGAAGGGTTAGGAGCTGTGGTCTTATTGGAAAAGAGGTTTCGAAAGCCCACACTGGGTCCAGTGTCTATCTCTCTGCCTCCTGCCCAGGGTTCAGGATGTAAAGTTCTCAGCTACTGTCCCAGCGCCATCTCTGCCTGCTGCCCACTGTGACGGGAATGGACTCCCCTCTGAAACCGTAAGCAAGCCCTAACGAAATGTTCTCTTCTGTAGCAACAGAACAGCAACTAAAAGACTTGCCTTGAAGTAGTAGCTAACAGACACAGCCACTAAAATAGCTGAGATTTTCATTTTCAATTTATATTTATTTATTTGTTTATTGGGTTTTTTAAGACAGGAATTCTCTGTGTAGCCCCAGCTATCCTGGAACACCTGCTCTGCCTCCCAAGTGCTGGGACTAAAGGCGTGTGCCACCACCACTTGGCAGCTGAGATTTTTTTTTTAACAATACTTTTAAATGTTTCAATGTACTTTTCACTAAAAAGATTTAAACTCGTGTGGAATCACTTCATGACCATTTTTGAAAAAATTAAAAAAAAAGAGATGAGGGACTGGAGCGAAGGTTCAGCAGCTCACAACTGTGACTCCAGTGCCAGAGGACTGACACACTCAGAGAGTCATATATGCAGCCAAAACACTATACACACAAAGTAAAAAATAAGTTATGTTTTTAAAAGGTAGAAGAACTGCTCGGGACTCTTAGCAATTCAACTTCACAACACATTTTCCCTGTCCTTTCAGATTTCTGGACCAGGTGTCCTTCCCATGAGGCAGATGGCCGCTGGGAAGACAGAGTCCTGCAAACCTGTCAAAGTCCAGCTTTACCTTGAGACACAGGGTGTGATTTAAATAGTTTATCCAGCCGCTGTGTGGGAATGGAATGCACTGGAAGGAGCTGAAAATGAACAAAGCTGTAATTTTCTGGGGTTTCCACCAGAGTGTTGCTCATTAACAGAAAGTTATGTAACATTTGGGAGAAAACGAGGAGGTGGGGTTGGTGAGGCCTGGTGAGAGACCGGATATGGGCTGAGGTGGGGGCGTCACAGCCGTCTGTGTCATTAGCTTATCAAAGGGAAGTTAGGTAGACGCCCCAGTGCGCCTGGAGACTACGAAGAGGTTGTCTACTAACGCCAGTGACTTTCGCCTCAGTTTTGCTTTTAACCACTGAGCCTTCGCTCCGGTCCCTCATCTATTTTTTCTTAATTTTGAAAATATAAATTTTCAAAAATGGTCACGAGTGTTTGATCGAAAGTGAGACCTCAGCCCCCTGACACCCCTATATCTAAGAAGTCCGGGATCTTTGGGTGAAAGCGTCACCCCAGCCCCAGGTACCCATCCTTGGAGCAGGAAATTCCATTTCAAGCCCCCTCCCCATGGGAATTGCGCCCTGGTCCGAACTCCACCTCCTGGAAAGCCAGTCAAGTGCTGACCCCTCCCACCGACTATTTAGGCTGCCGCCCAGAAAGGGAACCCGCGGTCTCCCCTGCTCTCTTCCCCTCACCATGCTTTCCCGGCCACCCGGGAGCACTGCATTAAACGTGGGCATCTTTTATCTGGTCTAACTTGGTCTGGTTGGAGTTATTTGCATCAGCGGAGAGGCTCATCTTAAGAAATAAACCTAACAATGAGGTGATTCCACACAAGTTTAAATCTTTTTGGCGAAAAGTACATTGAAATATTTAAAAAGTATTGCTTAAAAAAAAAAAAAAACTCAGCTGCTGGGTAGTGGTGGCACACACCTTTAATCCCAGTACTTGAGAGGCAGAGCAGGCGAATCTCTGAGTTTGAGGCCAGCCTGGTCTACAGAGTTGAGTCCCAGGATAGCTAGGGCTACACAGAGAAACCCTCTCGAAAAACCAAAAAGTAAATAAATAGACAAATAAATATAAAAGGGGCTGGAAATATTTTGCTCACTGAACCCATGGCTATAGATATCCTTAAAAAAACAAAACAAAACACACTGACTACTATTCAAGTCAAGCGGTCGCCATCACCTTGAGTTCTAAGATATTTAAATCCAAATTGTTAAAATAGATGTCAGTTCTTAAAGTTTACTTTAAAAGGTTAACATAATTTAAGACCTAAACTTTGCCTTTTTAAGTAGGGGTGGCACTACCCATGGAAACAGACCACGGGCTTGCTGTGAAACGGCTGACTGCCACATGCAGCGTTTTCCTGTCACCCATGACCAGATCAGCAGTTGTGCTGGCTAGGGACAAAACACTTAGAGCAGTGTTTGGGTATCACAGGAGCAGTGGACGAGGGAAGGAAAACACAGTTTGGAGCACCCTCACCCAGCCTCGGCCTACAGCCTCCAGACAACTGAAGGAGCCTTGCCAAAGGACATTCTCCTCCCTGGTCATTCCTCTGCCATCTCTGGGCATGTGCCAGGTAAATGAACCCACCCCTTCCTTCATCTAGGCTCTGTGGACCCTACTTCCAGGCGCCAGTAAAACATCTTCACTGGGTTGTGAGAATATTGTCAATTAACCAGCTTGTGAAGCTGTACAAATATAAAAAACAAACATTAAAAATTATCAGGTAGGCCATGCCTTTAAACCCAGGAAGAGCCGGGCGGTGGTGGCGTACGCCTTTAATCCCAGCACTCGGGAGGCAGAGGCAGGCGGATCTTTGTGAGTTCGAGACCAGCCTGGTCTACAAGAGCTAGTTCCAGAACAGGCTCCAAAGCTGCAGAGAAACCGTCTCGAAAAACAAAAACAAAACAAAAACCAAAAAAGAAAAAAAAAACCCTCTTTGAAAAGGCGTATTTGTTCAAGATTCATTCGCACCTACCACCGACTGGCGAGTGTCCCCAGAGCAGATGCCCAATAAAGCTACCTCTGCCCTAGGACAGTAACTTCAAGTCTAACGCCACCTCCCTCTCAGAGATGCGTCTCCTCTGAAAGCGCCCTTATATAACAGCTGCCTTCGGCTCACAGAGAACCCCCAGCATTCCTTGTCAGTTCAGGAGCTCCTTCCCCAGAGCCAGTGTGAGTGCTGAGCTCAATTCCGACAAACTGGGCTCTGCCAGAGGCTGGGGGAATGCAGTCGCTAGGAATGGATCAGGCCGTAAATTCAAAGCAAGCACAGAGGAAATCCAGAACCAAGGCAAGGCTGCCTGTGCTGCCAGATTTGCTGCTAATGGAACTCCTTCAAGAACTGTGAACCCCTGTAGACCCATATTACTATTTGGTGTGGCAGCCATAGGCCTGCCCCACCTGAGGTGGCCACAGAGCCCTGCAGGCAGGCTGTCACTGCCCTAACAAAGGGTCAGGATGTTGTTTTGCTCCCTTCTTTGTAATTTAGAGGATGCCTGATAGAGATGCTGATTCAAGTCCAGTGACAGCTAGCTTACAGAGCCGGGTAGATGTGGACTGACAAAAAGACATTCACCTGGTTACCTAGGAGAGAGAGTGCTGGTGTATTTCCCACTCAGTTTGTGTTTTGGTATAAAAGCTGTTTGGAGAATAAATGAGAGGAATTCTCCAGAATGTGAACTCAGGATTTCATGAGGAATTGCTGAGAATCTCTCACCTGATAAAACCATGTGAGCTGTGTCTTTATTTCCGCGCCTCCACACCAGTCCAGAGAGATAGTTTATGTTGGGGTCTGGTCGAGAGAAATAATTGATGGTCCGGGCTAGCACCGGACCCCAACAAACCCCTCTGCTTTCAGCAGTAGAGGCTTTTGACACTTACCCAACAAGAAGGCTATTATGTCCCTCCCTCCTCAAAACACTGATAAAAGGAAGGGTGTGGAATGCCAGGATATTGAAGACAGATAACGAAGGTACTGTTCTAGAGTGTATGCTAAGACTATTCTGGGCTAAAATACAAGTTCATAAAAGCCCTTTTGAAACCTTAGGAAAAAAACAAATGTCATCACAAATAAAATGTTTTTATTTTAAAAAAATGTTATTGTGTATGTATGTGGGTACATGTGTATATGTGGGCATGTGTGCTACATACCTCATGGGGAAGTCTGAGGACTTTGTGGGATGAATTCTCTCCTTCCACTTTTACATGAGCTCCAGGGACTGGCCGCAGTCACCAGGCTTGCGCAGCAAACTCCCTTACCCGCTGAGCCTGTTCTCGGTTTGTTTTAATAACACGGGGGGGGGGGGGGGCTTGCACATTACAGTCTGCCTGTATAGTCAGGGGACAACCCAAGAGAGTTGGTTTTCCTATGGACTGAACTCAGGTTGTCAGGCTAAGCGGGAAAAACTGAGCTACCTCTCCGAACTTGTTTTCGGAAAAAGGTTTCACTCTGCAGCCCAGGATAGCCTCCAACTTGTGGCAGTCCTCCTGCCTCAGTACTATTTCCACTATTTTTGTGGCGTCATGCTTCTTGTAGTAAAGTAGCCCTTACTTCAGACAATGACCCACAGTCAAGGGTAGTGTGTGGTGGTTCGAATGACAATATATTTGGATGCTAGGTCTCCAGTTCATGGGACTGTTGGGGAAGGGTTAGGAGGTGTGGTCTCGTTCCCACTCCAGGCCCAGTTAGCTCCCCTGCCTTTCTGACATGGTGCATGCACCCACCCGCCACACAGCCCTATGATCTGCAGCACTGTCTACCAGACACAGGAAACAAAGCCTGCTCATGACTGTCAAGGAGGGTCATCTTCACAAGAAGAGACCAGCAAGTTCCCAGACTACAGACTTCTCATGCACAGGTCCCCGGGAAAAAAACAAGAGCAAGTTTCCCCACAGCATGGTTACCCCGCTACTAGTGATCTGAATACAGGTCAAGTAGTGATGTGAATACAGGTTAGCGAGTCAAAGCCCAAGCCACAGGCCAGTGGGGTGGCAGGGTCTGTAATCCCAGCACATACAAGGCAGAGGCAAAAGGATTCCAAGTCTGAGGCCAGATGAACTACCTTGTCTCAAAAAACAACACCCACAAGCCAGGGTGGTGGTGCAAGCATTTCATCCCAGCACTCAAGAGGCAGAGGTAGTTGAGTTCGAGGCCAAGCTAGCCTACAAGAGTGAGTTCCAGGACAGGCTTCACAGCTACAGAGAAACCCTGTCTCGAAAACCCACACACGCACAAAACTGTTGAAGTAATTGCCGACATGCAAGACATCTTCTATTTGCTGTTGGAAAAGCCAATGTCTGCAGAACACTGAGGCCACCACTCTGTACTTCCTTCTAGAACAAGTTACTCTCCGGTCTTTTATTGTACAATAACTCCTACGCATTAAACCCTAGATAAGAATTAAATTATCCCAGACATTCTACAGCTGCTGGTGTGTTCTGAATGTGAGGTGTCCCCACAGGCTCACGACTTCCCACCCTTGCCTTGAGGAGCAGAAGCCTTGCTGAGGAAGTGGGTGGGTGGAGAAAGCCCCCACCCAAGGCCTCATAACCCAGCCTACTTCCTGTTCTCTCTCCTCACCACCCTGTCTCTGCTTCCTGGGGTGCAATGCGACCAGTCACAGTCCTGCTCGGGCACCGGACCTTCCTGCCACCACAGGCTACATCCCCCAGAACTGTGAGCCAGAAGGAGCCCTTCCTCCCTTGGTTGCGTCTGTGAGAGTTCACCATGGCAATGATAAACTGAACTGCCTGCCCCACCTTTATCCTCCACAGCTCCAAGTTGATTCCTGACATCACGGGAGTAACTAACTTTGTAAAGATGACGTCTTCTCCACATAGATGGTTCTGATAAAGCCCAATTCGTAAACCAGGCATGCTAAGAGAATAACAT
This sequence comes from Dicrostonyx torquatus, assembly GCA_028555095.1. NCBI lineage: Eukaryota > Metazoa > Chordata > Mammalia > Rodentia > Cricetidae > Dicrostonyx > Dicrostonyx torquatus. The sequence continues at coordinate 648,405 of JAQHUG010000471.1, read as the reverse complement.
CAATAAACTAGTCAGAAACGCTTGTGAGTTCCACAACTGTGGATTCAACAAACTACAGAGCAAAAATATTCGGAAAAAAATTACAGCTGCACTAAATACGCACGAACTTTCTGTCTGGAAATGATCCCGAGCACTAGCAACTACTGACACGGCACTCCCACGGCATGGGTATCTGGAAATCAAGGGTGGTTTGCAAGCATAGGGGAGAATGGCATAGGCAGCACACTGCATTTCATAAGGAGTGAGCGTCTGTGGTATTGGAACTAAAGGACAACCCTTCTTAACAAAAGCTATATGCTCTCTCTAGCCATCTCCATTAGCAGGCTATTTTGTGGTGTCATGCTTCTTGTAGTAAAGTAGCCCTTACTTCAGACAATGACCCACAGTCAAGGGTAGTGTGTGGTGGTTCAAATGACAATATATTTGGATGCTAGGTCTCCAGTTCATTGGACTGTTGGGGAAGGGTTAGGAGGTGTGGTCTCGTTCCCATTCCAGGCCCAGTTAGCTCCCCTGCCTTTCTGACATGGTGCATGCACCCACTCGCCACACAGCCCTATGATCTGCAGCACTGTCTACCAGACACAGGCAGAGAACCAAGGCTTCGATCCAGGTGGGGACGCGATCCTGGTGTAGACACAAGACCACCTCAAAGCTCTCTGCAACTGTGAGAGAACTGGCAACCACCTTCTCTGCCACCTCAGAGTCCTCATGTCTTTACACAGAAATCACAAGCCCTGCTGGAATGCAAGGCTTCCTGAAGCACCAACTTCCTTTTCTGAATAAACTACTTCCTTTTTAATTTTCACATCCAGCAAAAACAAAGACACATCTACAAGTATTATATAAAATCTGTGTTTGAACGATATTTCTTTACACACACACACACACACACACACACACACACACACATGTACAAACCCACATATTTATTTATTTGAGAGGAGGCACACACCGCTGCACACCAGTGGATTCCAAGGCAGGGACTCTGGTCACTACGTACTGAGCCATCCTGCCAACCTGACAAGAGGGTAGTTCAGTGGTCAAGCGCTGGCCTATGGCCCTAGGACCTGCTCCAATCAGTCCATGATTAAAAACAGAAGTAGAGGAGGAGCAACCTGGGCAAAGGTGGGTTCCTTTAGGAGGTGTGGCCTCCGAGACAACAGACTTTCAGGGACTGGACTAACCTCAGTACTTCAGATATGAAAGAAGTCACACTCCTCGGTGCAGCTAGAAACAGAGGCAGAGAATGAAAAGACCTCCTGATGAGGCACTGGCCGCGGGTGCAGCACCTGTGTCTGCAAAAGGGCAAAGATAGCCTCAAGAAACGAGCAACTGGAGAGCTGTGTGTGAAAGAATGAAGCCGGACCACTTCCTTATCCAAACACAAAAAGTAACTGAAAATAGACTACAGACCTAACCAAACAGATGAGCTCAAACTACAAAACTGTCCAAAAAAACAGAAGTAAAGCCAGTACAGTGGCTCATACAGATAACACCAGCACTTGGGAGGCAGAGGCAGGAGAATCAGGAGTTCAAGGCCAGCCTCACACAGTGAATTCAAAGCAAGCCTGCACTATAGGGAGACTATCACAAAAAATAATAATAATAATAATAACTACACACATGCACACATGCGAACACACATACACACACGCATGTTACAGCTAGGCATGACATCATGCACCTATAGTTCCAGCAATGTGGGAGTCTGAGACAGGAGGACCGAGGAGAGTTCAAGAGGACAACCTGGTCTCTAAGAGTGAGACCTCATCTCAAAAAACCAAGAGGGGGGGCTGGAAAGATGGCTCAAAAAAAAAAAAAAAGCAATAAAGAGAAAATAAAGGTAGGGAGGATGGGAGGCAGGGTGGAGAAAAGCAAACGAAAAGGGGAACAAATATGAACTGACATTCCCTAAAGAACTGATAACAATATTCAAACTCCAGAGAAGTAC
>JAQHUG010000471.1:622413-635342 GCA_028555095.1 Dicrostonyx torquatus | reverse complement strand
GTTTCTTTTCCATATATGTGTGTTTGTGTATACACTCTCTTTATATACACACATATATACATATACATATATGTATATATATATATATATATACACACACACACACACACAAACACACACACATATATATACACTCTCTTTAGTTGTAATGGTCTGTCCTGTCCCTTTAAGAGACAAGCCCCACCCACTCCCCCTCCCTTCCACTCAAGTCTATCTTCCTGCTGCTTCCTCTGCTCTCTCTGTTCCCATCTCTCTTCAAAAGAGGTGGTTACTACTATGGCTCCTCTCCTCTCCCCACTCTCTCTCTCTGCATCTCTTTCCTCGTCCTCCTTCTCCCTCCCTCTCCCCCTTTCCCCATCCCTTCCATAACCCACTAAATGAATACCCACTTTCTCTGCATGGCGTGCCTATCGTCTCTGTCTCTCACCTGCTGCGTGTCTCACCAGTTGACCCACCAAGGGTCTCTCACCCACCACACAGCTCCCTGCCTGAGATCCACTGCCCCTTGTGACCTGTGGGGCCCCTTGGGGAACAGCACCATTTTATTTTTACCATTACATTAGTGTCAAATCATTTAAAATTCAAGTATCCCGTCTCCAAAGGAGACAAATAGTTAGGCACCCTTCTCCCGTAAGGAAGCCTTTCCCAAGACACAGGCCCCAGGTGGAAAGTGGTACACACTGTTCAATTGCTATCTGAGTACAGCCACCTTCTTTATGTTACAATCCCAGTTATTTCCCTGAAACTGGCAGAAGTATGGAGAGAGGTTACCAAACCTCTCCAGCCCCAAGTACTTGACTACTACCAAGATATAAAACCAGTCACATAGAAAACCTGAGCATGGTTATATTCCCAAACAGCATCGCCACAATTTTTTTCAACCATTTAACTTGAGGGGATTTTTGTTTTGTTTTTGACTGTCCTGGAATTCACTATGGAGACCAGGCTAGCCTTGAACTAAGAGATCTGCCTGCCTCTGCCTCCCCAGTGCTGAGATTAAAAGTGTGCCCCACCACTCCTCGATCAATTATTTAAAAATTTTAAATCCTTTCTATCCCTGGAGAGCCAAAAACAAAAACAAAAACAAAAACAAAAACAAATTTAGCCTGGAGCATGGCTTGGTATTTCTGATCTAAATACCAAAGTTCTGTCAATGAATAATTTTGCATTTCTCGATGGGGTGGTGGTGGTGCATGCCTTTATTCCTGGGCAGGAGGTAGGGGTGGGGGGTGGGGGGGGGTGTGCCGCAAGTGGATCTCTGTGAGTTCAAAGCCATACTGGTCTATAAAGCGAGTTCCAGGACAGCCAGGGCCACACACAGAAACCCTGTCTCAGAAACAATCTCATTCCTCACATGAACATCAGCAATAGATATCAGTAGGTGGATTCCGTTTCTACTCCAGACTGCACCGTTAAGTATCTGAAATACCTAGGCATTTGAAAATAAAAATGGACGGGTGGGGTTAACTAGTTTTCCAAGGCTAATGTAGGGGCTCCTACATTAACTAACATTCTCTTTTTCAAAGCAAGGTAACCATCTGTAAATACAGGTACAATCACAAAGGGAGAGGGACCTAACTGACAAAGAAAACCTCTGCAGTTTTGGTAGTGGGGTTGTTTTGTTTTTGCTTGTTTTTAACAGGCTTTCACGATATAGCTCAGGTTGGCCTAGAACTCAGCTTTTATAGGCTGAAATACCCAAATAAACCTACAGCCCCTATTCCTGCAAAAAACAAAAGTGTCTGTGTGAATAGATGAGGGGCTTCCTCAAGAGTTCTTGGTGGGAGGGGTCTTCACCAGCACACCCCCCCCCAGCAAAATGAAATGAAACAGCTCACTGGCTAGCGAGATGGCTCAGTCATTGAACCCGACCCGCGGGTCCAGTTATTCAGGGTCCGAAGAGGTTCCTACCTGAAGATCATGAGCGAGAGAAAGAAAGGAGACCAAGCAAATCTAAATTCAATCCCTAGAACACACGTAACGGTGGATGAGAATTGGCTCTGTGGTAGTCCTCTATTCTCATTCTCTCTCTCTCACAGACACACACACATTCTCTCTCTTTCTCACACACACACATTCTCTTTCTCACACACACACATTCTCTCTCTCTCAAGCACACATACACACACACTCTCTCTCTTATGAACACACACTCTCACACACACATATTCTCTCCATGCACATACTCACTCACTCACACACAACTCTCACACAAATTCTCTCTCTCTCTCTGGCATGTGTGCCTCTCCCCACAATAATGATAATATATATTTTTTTTAAGCAGAGGCAGAAGGACCTCTATGAGCATGGCTACTATAGTGTGACCCTGTCTCAAAACAAAACAAGCAAACCCAACTTAAGCATCCGTTGTTGGGAAAAGCGGATTGCAAATGCAGAACTACCAGTGGAAATTTTACAGTTGCCAGTTTGGTATTTCCAAGAAAACTTCAGCTTATTACATATTCAGAAGCCAACTTTTTTCTGTGCCTAAAAAAAGTCACAACCTGACCTACTATTTAATTGTTAGCATAAAACCATCTTAAGAGGACTCATTAAAAAATTACATACATTCTTAAAACAGTTCCAATAAAAAGCAAAATTGTACTTCCCTCCAAATATAAAGAACGAGGAGGCAGGCGATGGAGCAGGAGGTTGCTCTTCCAGAGGACCCGAGTTCAATTCCCAGCACCCATATGGCAGGTTACAACTGTCTGTTACTTTAGTTCCAGGGGACCCAACACTCTCACATAGACATACACACAGGCAAAATAGCAACACACATAAAGTAAAAATAAATGAATCATTTAAAAAAAAAAAAAAGAGCTTTTGCTCAGTGAAACCATCTTCAGCGAGACCTGTGCTTCTGCTGTGTTCCCACGACTACTTTGTATGTGTGACAGGGGACAAGGTGATCCACACGCTGGACTAACTCCAAGAGGTCCTTAAAAGGCCAGACACTAACCAACCAGTCTTAGTTAAACTGGGGGGTTCCACAATATGTAGGGTCGGTTCCCACCCTATACTCCACCTCCCCTCCCCCAAGAATCACACTCTGCAGCCATGAACTACCCTGGAGAGCTCTGCTGATGTAAAGCTCTCTAAGAAGAAAACATTTACCCAGAAGGAAAGAGTGTGAGAGTCACTGGAAGGGGAAAGACCAAACAATTGAGTGGCTGTGGCTGGTGGGCGGGGGGCGGGGCCAGCCTCTATTCATTTACCGGAGAATCTGGCAGAGGAATCAGAAGAGCAGACTGGTAGAATGCTGACGAAAGGCTGCCCGAGCTGAGGACAATTCAAAGAGGCTTTCAAACAGCTACTTAACGTCTGTCCTATGGGCTTTATTTAAATTTGATGGGAAGGTCGGAGAAATAGTTCTTTCTAGCTTCTAGACCTCCCTCCCGATCTGCTAATTTTGAGAGAAGAAAGGAAGCTATGGGGCAGGCGGCATCTTCATCACAGGAACCACTGTGTAGCTCTGCCATGTGCCAGTCCATGCCAACCAGGACTCCTGACCTGGTGGCAGAACAGAGCAGGCCGAAGGTGCTGTTTTGAGTCTCAGCACAGTACACCCAGCAGGCAGATGACAATTTCTAGTTAAAAAAAAAAAAAAAATCTCGAAAAACCAGAAAAAAAAAAAACCAAAACAAACTGCAAAAAAAGAGTGATGGTATACCAATAAATCTAACTCCTCTACAAAGTCCAGTGACTCGATTTCCCCAGGCAACTTGTGACGAAGTAAGCACTAAGCCGCATCAACTGTGGACCTAAGGGAGTCAGAACCCATTCCAAGATCGGGTAACTGAAAGCCCTTCCATCTGTTACTAAATGGTGATGGTGTAAAAGGCAGTGGGATGGAGAAGCCACATGCAAAGGACATCCACCCCAAAGCAAGCAACCTTGTCAAAAGGAAGTCAGACCCAGCACTTGAGAGGCTGAGGCACGAGTTCAAGGCCAGCCTAGGCTACACAGGGAGACTATTATTATCTCATCAACAACAAAATCCCTGGGCCAGCAAGATGGCTCAGGGAATAGAAGTATTTACTGCTATACTTGACGACCTGAATTCAGTCCCTACAACCAATGTGGTGGAAGGACAGAACCAATTCCTGATAGCGACCCAACAAACTCCACACACGGGCAGGGGCACATGCCCCTACCACCACCAAATGATAAATACAAAAAAATACTTTTTTAAATTAAAAACTATGCCTGGAATGGTGGCTGACACCTTTAACCCCCGTATCTGGAATGCAGAGGTAAATGAATCTCCCTTAAGTTTGTGGGGGCCAGCCATGATAAGCTAAGTCTGGGCAGGTCACCCAAAGGAAGTTCTTTACTTCCAACCATTATCACCTGGGGCTCTGGCCATCGATGAATTTAAATGGATTCTGGAGTCTCAATAGTTTACCCTGAGATAATGCCTGGCTACAAGAGGAAACACAGGCTGAGATTGCCTGACCCTGGACCCAAGAGCAGACCATTCAAAGGAAACACCGGCATTCCAACCCCTGCAGATGGGATCACCTGTCAGCAAGACCTCAACAGGACACCCCTAGACAGATGTCAGCCAATCAGAGGTCCTGAACCTCAGAAACCCCTCACCCCCAGCTTTACTACTATAAAAAACCAATTCTAACTGAGTTCAGGGCTCTCCATTTATTCCAATACATTGGACATGCCGAGAGACCGAGTTTGCAAACTTGATTAAAATAAAGGCTCTTTGCTTTTACATATAGGACTTGGTCTCCTCTATTGGCTTTTATGGGGACCCCACGGATTTGGGCATAACAAGTTCAAAGCCAGCTTGGTCTATACAGAGTTCCAGAGTTCCAGGCTAGCCATGATTACACAGTTGAGGCCCTGTCTCAAAGGAGTTAGAGCCTGGCAACAGTGAATTAAATTGTCCCCAAGAAGACATGTTAAAAGACACAGTTTACCAGAAATGTGCCCTTATTTGGAAATAGTATCTTCAGAGGTGCAATGAAGTTAAAATGAGGTCATACTAGTCTGGAGAGAGTATTAAATCGAATGACCTGAGTCCTCATAGCACGGCCACAGGAAGACACAGACTTTCAGGGAAAACCCACTGTGTGATAAAGCAAAGAATTAGGTTGCCGCAAGCCAAACCCCAAGGGCCATTGACAAGCAGAAGTTAGAACAGACAACAAAGTTTTCCTTGAGTCTTCAGGACCTTGACTCTGCCAACACTCGGCTTTTCAGACTTCCGATTCTCATCAGCTCTCGGCAACTATGAGAGTAAACTTGTTTTGAGGTTTATAGTGTTTTGTTCAGATACCTACCCTACAGCCGCTTCCTAGCTCACTCTGAAAACCTATCATCATATAACTGCCTGGCCTGCCTCTGCCTTGCTGACTTCAGCTCCCATTACTTAGCAGCCCAGTCATTCCACGTGAGCAGCACTGGCCTCTGGGCTTGCTCCTCCAGAATCTGTGCGATTCTCTAGACCCTAGGGCTCCACTGCGAAGTGGCTGCTTCTCCGCAAACACCTTTCCCTTTGCAGAAAGGGTTCATCTCCCAAAAACACACAACTTTTTTCCCTCTCAACTCTCCCCTTAGGAGTCTGTTCACGGTAACGTCTCTATCAGGTTCCCCTAAACTAACTTCCAGCATCTACGAACCAGGCCCATAGGTCAGCCCCCACCTCTACCCCCGCCGGGTCTCCACAGAACTTAAAACTCAACAGATATTTTGCTTTTACGGCTTTAGGAAGGTTTGCCTCCCTCCAAAATGTTGCCCAGTGAAATCAGGGATTCAGCTTCTGTATCACAGTGCCTCTATTGACTGAAGGAACAAATTAATTCCTATTAGAACAAGTGAAATTTTATCCAAAACTATGTAACAATAAAGCAAGCAGGGTGATGCGGGCCTATCGTTCCAGGATTGGAGACAGCAGAATCAGTTCAAGGTTATATTCAGCAACGTAGTGAGTTTCAAGGCTAGCCTGGGCTATCTAAGAACCCGTCTCAAAAAAAAAAAAAATTCTTTTTGACAAAAAAAGATTGTGATTAATTTAGTGGGCCAGAAGCATCTGAATTGAAGGGCCTGTATGAGACCGGGCTCTGCGGGGACAGGAGGGTATGTGTTGCTTAGACTGAAGGGCTCCCGACCAGGCCTTGGTGGGAAGGAAAAGCAAGCAATTTTGAAACTGCTTAAGATTCCTGACTCAAAAATCAACTCTTACCTATAATTTTGTGTCTAGCCACACCCTTGTAGAAACAACTCGACTGTGGAATCTGAGAAGCCAGCTCTAAACATAACCCAAACCCGTCACTCCAGCAAGACTCATTCTCCAAAAGCATAATCTCTCTTCAGAGAATGAAGGAAGCATGGGATCACCAAATCATCCAAACAGAAGGCCAAGCCTTCCAAATCAGTGAGGGATTTAAGAGCTCCCTTCAGGAGCAAGGAGACAATCTAACTCCTCTCAAGTGGTCCCCGAGATGCACACACACACCCCTTTTTTATGCCACCCCAAAAGTTAAAACCAAAGAAGTGGAAAATTAAAGTTGTTTTACCTTGGGGTTTGGCCTCAGGTCCTGCCAATCCTAGAGGTGAGCCACAAGACTCCCTGAGAGGCGATCTGATTGGGGTTTCCACTTCAGGAGTCTCAAAATTACCTTCAGAATCCGAGCTGCCAGGGGGGAAAAACGAGGCATTACCACAGTCAACGGTTATTTCCAATCGCCTTTAATCTGCACCTAAAACGGTGCAAGTCCGACACCTCCGTCTAACTTTACAACCAACCAATCCTCAACCCGGCTGAGGGAGAGGCTGCGGCTGTTTTTCAGCGATGCCCAGCATCCTAGCTCCCCGAAATCTCTTCTGTCCTCTGGAACGTCTCACCTGGACCACTTATTTTTGAGGTCATCTTTGCCTTTCACACCCGAAACGGGGGGGGAGGGGAGCTTTCCAATCAACTCTTCGTAATTGACCCCTTTTCCAGAGACTTAAAAGTGAATATCGCCCCCCCCCGCACGCCCAAACTAAACCAATTCTTAACCGTGCCTTCCTTGTTCCTTGGTAGGCCTCTACCTGTCTCAAAGTCACTCGCGGCTGAAAATGCCGTCACCTGCCTTCCACAATCACACGTGTGACAGACAGCTCAGCAGAGACCAGCATTTCTCACCAGCTGCCAGGGGCCTGTCATCACGCGATCCTCTCTTACCACGGCAGCATTTTCGGACACTGCGGGGCTGAGATGGATGCGGGGGAGGGGGGACGATTTCCTGCCCACAGGGTAAAAGCTACGAATCCCACCTGGCCTCATCAACTGACACTACCCGGTGTGGCTGTGTCGGAGCCGGGGTGTCGACGCTTAAGAGAAAGCGAGCCAGGCAAACCGGGATGGGGAGACCGCCGATTCGGGGCTGGGTTCAGAAAGCTCACAGCGAAGACAGGGGACGAAAAGCACACGGGCAGACAGAACGTCCCGAACTTTCGGGTGCACAGCGGGGACCCGGCTGCGGGCAAGACGCAGCAAGAGCCGGCAACACGGTTGCGCGCACACAGCATGACCGCGGTGGGAGGATGGCGCGCGCCTGCATCCCGGCTGGGATGCGGTGTACTTGCCTGAAACTCAGGGATTTGGTCTCGGCTTGCGAGTCCTCCTCCTCCTCGGGGTCACCCTCGGGACCTCCGGCTTCTTCCTCGCCCGCACCCGCGCCGCGGACAGCGGACCACGTCCACTTGGCCCACTGCACGGGCGACAGAATCTGCCAGGGACTGAACGCCATGAGCGCGGCTGCCGCGCCGGCGGTGGGAACGGCGGCCTCCTTCCTTCAAAATGGAGGGGCTGTGACAGGCGCCGGCGACCCGCGGATGTGGCTCAACGAGCGAGCGCCGTCGGGCCGGGCGCAGCGCTTCCTCCAACGGCCCGCAGCGCCGCTCGCCCCCGCTCCTCCGAGCCGCCGCGCCACACGCTCGCCCCCGCGCGCCCCCGCTTGCCCGCCTGTCCCCTCCCTTCCTCTCTCCCTCCCTCCTTGCGCGGCTTGGCTCCGGGGTCGGCTCCCGCCTAGAGCAGCCTGGGCCACCGCGGAGCCGCGCCCCTGGAGCCGCCCCCTCGGACCGAACTACTGGCGCGGCGCGCGGGGGCGACGGCAGGGAAGGCTTTGGGGCGCGCTCCCCCCGCCGCGCTGGTCGCGCCCGGCCTTGCTCGTGCAGGGGCTGCCCGACCAACCGCCCGACCGATCGCGCTCGCTCGCCCTCCCTCCCCGCGGGGATCCGCGCCTGCAACTCGCCGCGCCGCGCCGCGCGCCGCCGACGTCCGTTTCCGAGCGTGTGCGCGCTGCTGCGCCTTTCCTCTTCCCCCTTTATCTGTTTTTCCTGCCTCTAGGACTTAATGGCGTGGCTGACGCTGGACCGCACAGAAGTTAAGCCCTTCATTTAAAAACAAAATCCAAAAACTCTCTGTTGTGCCGGCTTCCTGACACTACTCATCTCCATCCCCATTACTCCCAGGATTTGGGAGGCTCCCCCAGCCAACATTAAGAAATGAAGATGCCTTGCCTGCACCAAACCACACTCAGGGAGGCACTGGAGTGGCCAGACATGGGATAGAGGACTTAAAATTGCCCCCTGACAAGACAGCCTGAGAGGTTTCCCGTTGTCCATCCTTTTCAGAACTTTAAGGGTTTCTTCATATATATAATCTAGGTCTTTAGTTACTGATGTCATTTCCCGCTTCTGTACAAAGCCAGCAGGCCTGGTGACCGCAGCCTTCAGGATAAAATCTTTTTATCTTTGAAGGCGAAGAGGTTTTTTCTTTCATCTTTGAAAGATTCAACGAAGGGACTGCCCCAGGCCCTCTCTCCTAGTGAACCCGTTGCCTCCAACGCCAAGCTTAAGTCTCTTGATGCGTCAATAAAGTGTTTCTTGTGCTGCTGTCAGTCTCAGGGAATCTGTGAGCTGGCTACAATTCCCACACAGAGTGCGCCTCCAAAATTAAGGACAAGGTCGCGCTGAAACTTGTAGGACACTGATGATCTCCTGAACGAACGGAGTTGGCACCAAGTATACTGCTGATGAATCAGAAAGGTCTTACATACTCCATAACAAAGCAAACCTGTAAGATAAGGCTTGGCAGGTATCCCACCATAATGAAAAGGCAGGAGGATGCTTTGCAATCCATTAGTGCTTCTTGCCGGAGATAAACAAGACTGTCAATAAAGAGTGGCAGGGCTGGAGAGATGGCTCAGTGGTTAAGAGCATTGCCTGCTCTTCCAAAGGTCCTGAGTTCAATTCCCAGCAACCACATGGTGGCTCACAACCATTTGTAATGATGTCTGGTGCCCTTTGCTGGCCTGCAGACATACACACAGATAGAATACTGTATACATAATAAATAAATAAATATTTAAAAAAAAAGAAAGAGTGGCATAAGACTTAAAAAAGAGGCAGAAGTTATTTGGTTTCAGGTCTACAAGAACTATGCCAACTATGCCAACTCTATCCAGCTGTTGGTGTCTTGGGTTTATGATCTCCAGGTTAGAAATCCCTTAGATTCCTCGGTTTGATACACGTATCCTGTGGCCCGAATATAATACCCATGTGAATCAGCACTTGGTTTTGATCATTCTTCCTCAATAGTGCTAGAATCTTCCCCTTCTCCCCATCCTTGGTGTGATGTACATAGTTCCTGCACTCCTTGACCCCTTAGAAGACATGGCTCAGAGGTTAAGAGCTCTGACTTCTCTTCCAAGAGGACCTGGGTTCAAGTCCCAGCACCCACATGACAGCTAACAACTGTAACTCTTAAGATCTGACATACAGACACACAAGCAGGCAAAACACTAATGCACATAAAATAAAAATAAATTTAAAAAGATCCTACTTCCCTAGCCACCATCAGCAGGGACCTAGATCTAACTTTTATATATGCCCAAGAACACCTAGGAGATTGTAAAAACAGAAATTCACTCTGGGAATCTAGCTCAGGGAGAGCACACAAGACCTAGCCCACAAAGATCCTGAATTCCATTCCTATCCTGAAGCACGGAGGAGGGGTTCAGTGGTGTCTAGATAGTTGTGTGTGTATTATACTGTCCTTGAGGAACTGTCAAGAAGACAGTTCTTTTTTTTTTTTTTTTTTTTTTGAGACAGGGTTTCTCTGCAGCTTTGGAGTCAGTCCTGGAACTAGCTCTGGTAGACCAGGCTGGCCTCGAACTCACAGAGATCCGCCTGCCTCTGCCTCCCGAGTGCTGGGATTAAAGGCGTGCACCACCACCACCCTGCTAAGAAGACAGTTCTTGACAAACGATATCTAACTCAGGCCGGCTATTACTCTGGCTCCCAGAACAGTTTCTCTTCACCAGCAGAGCCTTCTACGTTCCTGAACTACACTTCTTCTCCCACCTAAACCCCAAGTCCCCCCAAGATCCCTGGCTCAGTGGCGCCCTATGGGAAAGCACCTCCATGCTCCCTACCCTTGTATACCTGAGATCATGGCTGTGGCCTTTACTGTAAAAGTGAAAAGGAGCATTCTCAGGAGGACAGCAGGACAACAGGCATAAGCCACGCCTGTGTCAGGGTGTAAGGTCACCCTACACTTAGCACAGCACATGCGACACGCTTATTTACGCCCATTCCTCCTACATTTGAGCCATAAAATTCCAAAGGTCAGAGACCATGTCATATTCATGATAATATTTTTGTCTTTCCAGAAACTTAGGACAAGTTAGCACACTCAACGGTGGTCAATAAATTATATAAACAAACATACTAGTTTCCATTTGTCTTTCCCAGTTTGACTAAGCTCCTAGGGAAGCTATGTCTTGAAGGAGCAAAGAACAGAACCAGCTCCGGGGATTACCCAGACACAGACACAGACACTGCTTGAGAAAAGAGAAGCAGAAATGCCTGTCTTGTTCTCAGAGTAAACAGCAACAAAGTAACTCGCTCCATAGTCTTCAGGGATTGTGTATCCCAGAAGCTAAGTTTGCTACGTCCATTTCCCTACAATTCTCGAAAAGGCAGACCATGGTAGCTGCCATCCTCAGCTGCCCTGAGCAGAATGTCTGCAAATACATAACTGAGCAGTCAAGAAACCTATTTGTTTTGGAAATGACCTTCAGCTGAGAAAGGGCCCTTTATTCTTTTCCACGGCTTCATGCCCTTCCCAGAAGCTATGAGTCAGGATAACATGAAAATCTAAACTATAGTTCTGTGGGGCTGGAGATGTAGCTCTGTGGCATAGCTGGTGCATAGCGTGAATGGGGATCTGGGTTCAAGTCCCACTAGCAAAAATAACTCCTTCAAAGCATTCCACAAATGATGGCCATGCCAAGCATGCCAGAGCAATCCAGGCTACAGAGGGGTCTGCAGCATGGGTCTCCTTAGTAAAAGTTAAACAAATGGAGTAGGGGCTGGAGAGATGGCTGGGCAGCTGAAAGAACTAATTGCTGTTGCACGGGACCCAGGTTCAGTTCCCACCACCCCACTACGTACAGCCACCCATCATTCCAGCTCTAGATACTTGACACCCTATGCTGGCCTACCAGGGCACAAGTGGCATGCATGCATGCATGCATACATGCAGGCTAAGCACACATACACGTAAACAAATCAATCTGAAAATAAGCCGAGTGAACAAGTTCTGATGCCTAAGACTCTGCTGGCCCTAATTCTTGTTAGCCTCCCCTAAGCCCCAGCTTGCCTCCACCTTAAGCTGCTTTGTTCTCCTAGAATCTAGTTTTTATCTGGAATCCTGCAGGTTCGGTTTAATGAGTAGCTCCACCCTCATCCTCTCACACTGGCCTGCCTTCCCTAAGAATCTTGTCAAGTAGGTTTAGCCAGAATCATCACCAGAACTTCCTCTTAGTAATTTAGTAATTTTTCAAGTCAGTGACACTACCTCTCCCCCACCCCCCAATCCCTCACCCCGCTGCCTGAATGCAGATCCCTGCCTATAAATACTCACTTGTCTTTGTCACCCCTTAAATGAAGTCTTCCGTATTTATTTATTTTTTATTTTTGGTTTTTCAAGACAGGGTTTCTCTGTGGCTTTGGAGCCTGGCCTGGAACTAGCTCTTGTAGACCAGGCTGGCCTCGAACTCAAAGAGATCCACTTGCCTCTGCCTCCCGAGTGCTGGGATTAAAGGTGTGCGCCCACCACCGCCCGGCAAGTCTTCCGTATTTAACAAGTCACAGCAGACCTCCCGTTAACAAGAAAACCATTATTTAGTAGCATAGCCACGGTGAGGACAGAGTTGGAGGAGAGAGGCAGGTAAGGCGAGGCCTCACTGTGATCAATTCTTCTACATGATAGACCATATATAGAGAGCAGAACCTGGAATAAGGGGAGAGAACACAAGAACCCACCCAGCTTATCAAAGGGCATAGCTGGCAGCCCCGTTGCCCCTCTTCCACGCAACACCCAAATCTTGGATTCTAAAAGATATCTTTCAATCTCATGACTCTTCTCTCTCATGTAAACTGTTGAGATCTGGTGCAGCTGAAGGACCGACCGAAGCCATGTTCCATGGAACTTGAACAGGCAAAGAGGAGTACCCATGCTTTGGAACACGGTAGTCATGACTCCATTTTGAAAGACCATAGATCCTTCTGGAAGCAATTTGGGAGGCCTGGATGAAAGGACTGGAGACTGAAGAAACCCAAGAAATTGTCTATTCTCTGCCACGAAACTGCAAGATTCAAATCAGTGCTCACTTGGTTCTTTCAGTTCACTTACTAGTCACGAGAATGTGAATAACCCCGGCACTTGCGAATCATGACTACACTGAGGGAACAGAACGTCCAGTCTGCTTTAAAAACAAAAACAAACAAATTTTTGACCACCCGTGGATGCAAGAAGTGTGGGCTCTAATATCAGCCAGCCTGGCGACGGCCATGGCTTGAATACAGCTTGGTAGCTGGAAAGCTAGCAATTTAGAAAGACAAAAGGTGAAAGGCTT
>JAQHUG010000471.1:549754-560170 GCA_028555095.1 Dicrostonyx torquatus | reverse complement strand
TTACTTTTCTCAAGTATTCAAAATTATTTATGACATAAACACATATTCAAATGAGTTGTTTGAAATTTTACAATAATTATTTAAGTAGTTGTTGAAAAAACTATTTGAGAATTCAACTAAATTATGTAAAATAGTCCTTACATTTGTTTTGGTTTGGTTTGGATTTTTGTCTGGGAATTGAACCTGAGCCTCGTTCCATGTTAAGCTACATCCTCAGTCCCTCCAACAGTCTCGGCCTTAGCCTTAGCGTTCAGTCCCCACCCGGCTGTAAGGGTTAAGAACTGGCTTGTCGGGCTGGAGAGATGGCTCAGACGTTAAGAGCACTGACTGCTCTTTCAGAGGTCCTGAGTTCAATTCCCAGCAACCATCTATAATGAGATCTGGTGCCCTCTTCTGGCATGCAAGCACACATGGAAAGAATGTTGCATACATAATAAATAAATAAATCTTAGAAAAAAGAACTGACATGTCTTACTAATTGTTCCATGTTAACACTACAAAACGTTCCCCATTCTATGTGCACCGGCTGCAGATATTGCTGCAACCCGTGAGCATCAGGGCAGGAAGACGAGGGGAGGATGTGCAGAACTCCAGGACACCATCCTCCGTCCAGCCCACCCCACAGATGTTATCTGAGAAGGAGCTCTGGGTGGTGCACTGATTGGCTCATCCTCTTACCTAAGCTCTTCAGCCACGTGGCCTGTGTTTGTCTCAACTCTGGCAGACCGCAACCCACAACAATGACGTCTGTGGATGAGGCTGTAGTGGAGGAGCGTCTGCCCAGAGTCTGAACATGACACAGTAAACAAGAATGCCTGGGAGCTTCTAAGTCCCAGGGCCCAGGGTGCAGCCTCTATTTCCTTGGTCAAAGTTAGCTCAGTTCGTAAGGTCACACCTGTCTTCTTTTTTCCCTTCGAGATGGGGTTTCTTTATGTAACCTTGGCTGTCCTAGAACTTACTCTGTAGCCGAGGCTGGCCTTGAACTCACAGAAATCCTCCTGCCTCTGCTTCCCTCTCAAGTTCTAGGATTAAAGACATGTGCCCGCATGCTCTCACTTGAGACTTCTTCGCAGCAAGACCTTCCTTGTCTGCTCAAAACACCTAAAAGTGGTATCCATCTCTTGTCCCCTCAATTATCATTGTTAAAAGCTGTGAACCCTACATGAAATTACATTAGTTCTCATTTTGGGTTTGTTTGGAAGCAGGGTCTCAAACCAGGGATCCTCCCGGCTCAACCTCTCGAGTGCTGGGACCACAGGCAGGAGCTACCGTAGAAATGGCATTATATGCTATGTTCTGTGTCCCCCCCCCCTTTACTCACCACGCGTTCTGACATATTTGACTAACCATTTTGGCCATGATCAGACACTTGTGACGGTAAAATTATTTCAGGGCTACAACTGAACCATGCCTTTGTGCTTGCTCACTGCCTACTCCCCTGAGAACTTCTGCGGAGCACGGATGTGAGAGGTATCTCATGAGTCACTGGGAGCCACTGGACCAGCTGGAACCGAAACCAGACTCTTAATACAGTAAAGCCTGGGTTTTTCCCTAGCCACTCTGGGGTGCAGAAGAGGCCCAGAGGACCCAGGGACCGCCTCGACCAGCAGGCACGCATTTCTTCCTCTAGAGGGCGCCGGCTGCATGCGTCTGGGCGTTCGGCAATTGGATCCCCCGGAAGCTAGTGACCCCGTGCCCAAGTGCAGGTTTCAGAAGCACTGGGAACATTGCAGCCACACCAAGATCAGAATACCAGTTCCATAGATCCCATGAGCCCCATGTTTCTGAAAAGTCGGAAACCTTTCGCTTGACTTCTTTCAGGAAGTTGTAACGCCGAGGAGACTCTGAGACCTTTTCAGCTTCGGCATGGTGGGCGTTTTGGACCAGTAAGATGAAGAAGGCATGCTGTCTGGCTCACTACAGCCTCGCTCTTGACACCTACAAGGTTGTGCCAGGACTCCCCCTCCTCTTTAGTACTGGGGTGTGTGGGGAATCGGAGCCCCAGGGCTGTAAGGATGAGACCCCTGCAGCACCCACAACCTCGGAATCCAAGCCAGGAGGCCATTTCTGAGCGTGCTTCAGACCCAAGACAGAATTCATAAATGTTCCGCAGAGGATCTCGTGATTTCTGTCCTGCAAACTTTTCTTCCAAGGATATTTATTTATTTATCATCTCCAAATGGTAATCGTTTGTGAATGAAGTGGTGTTTATCCTCCTGGCTATGAACTCTAATCAAGCGCAGGGTTTTTTTTTATTTTATTTTTTTTAGTTTTCCTGGTCTGCGCAGTTGTTATTCCTCAGGAACCATTTGTCTCCCTTTTCTTGTTGTTTTCTTCATTGGCTTCCCCCTCAGCCAGACAGGCTTAATAACTGGCAGCCATCACGTAGAGAGCATAGTGGTGGCAGCCGCCCCCACAACGGGGACCCAGCCGTTTCCCAGAGCTCCGAATGCTCCGGAGCCACTCCAATTTTGTTTCTTGGCTATCCTTGAATGAAGAAAATCTTAAAACACTGTGTGTCTGCTTGGCTTTGTATAGGAAGGAACAGTAAACAGGAAGTCTACCCCCCCACACACAAAAAAAGTGATCAGTCAAATTAGGCTTCTAGCTTGACTTAACTAACCCCCACTCCCGGGGTCCCTTGGGGAAAGCTAGACTGCATTAATCAGGCCAAGGTGGAACTACAGGGATGCCTGCAGGCAGCTGGAGAGGAGAGTCGGTGCCAAATATCTGCCAGGAGGGAAAAACAATATGGACCCCAGGCCTGTGTGAAAATCATTGCAGCCAAGTGGCAAAGAACACATGACAATCTTTTACATTGTCCTAGAGTGGGTTGAGAGGCCTCACTGGGAGCCAAGAGCTCAGTTGCCTGGCATTCCAGCCCTACACTTGGCTGCTCCTGTTGTATTCGGGGTTGTCACATTCACAGTGTGGCACCAAGACTCCCACTAGGTCTCCATACCAGTGTCTGAGAAACTTTGACATCCTTAGTCGCCAGCCGGGGGTAGGGTCCCCTGGAAAAGGAATCGCATGGGTTTAGACTCTGGTCCATCCTGCCCAGGAATCTTTCTGGAGTTGGCATTACAGAAAACTAAGGGGGTACAGCTCATTGTTAGAACACACACTTAGCATGCTCTGGTCCTGGTTCCCATCCCACAGCACAAAAATGTAAGAAGAGAGGGAGGAAGAAAACAGAAAGGAACAGGGTGGGAGGGACTCTAGGATGGTTCTTTGGCATCTTAGGGAGAGGGTAGAGAAAGGGCATGTACCCAAGAAAGAGGTCTATCGGAGTCTCATTTCCCAAGGAAACTCAGATTGGGCAGGAATTTTCCAAAAACAAAGCAACAAAAGGATGCAGAATAATTGTGAAATAGTTTCAATATGAAGAACAGAAAGATATGTTCAGAACAGTTTCTGGGGTCACCTGCAGATGCAACACACAGAATACTGTGATTTGTCATAGCTCCCTCTCCCAGCCGGATTCCTCTGGGCCACTTGATTTGGGGACAGGTTAGACTGCCACGCCAACCTATACTTAGAAATGGCTGAGTAATGTCTCCTCGGCAGCCGTCCTCATCTGTGTACAATGGCAGCATCCTCAGGACAGTGTGGGAGAGGGCACCCGAGCCCAGGGGCATAAAGCAACAGCGGAATGGCACAGCTACCACTCGCCTCTTAGCTGGAGATGCTGCAGAAGCCAAGCTTCCCAACAGGTGGCACTGCCGTGACCCGAACAAAGAGTCAGAGGTGTTGATAGGCAACTGGCTGGGGGCTTCTACGTAAGCCAAGACCCCCACCTTCTAGAAGCACTCTCTGGGTTTCCATAACAACTCGCCTCGCAGGAAGGAGCCATTGCTCTTTTCCAGCTGCCAAAGAGCTCTCAAATAGACACAGGCATCCTTTATTCGGCCTCCGAGTAGTTGCTTCATCTCCCAGAAGTCTGGCAATCTTACACACCAGTAACATCCTGCTAAGGTGGGAGGGCGTCCCAGGAAAACTAAGTGTTCCCAGTGGACCCAGCCCATGGATTTGGATGGTAAGTGACCCCATCACGGGGGAACTTGTGCCATCTGTCTGGACTGCCTACTGACACGCCTCATCACGTTAAGGCAGCCAAGGCAGGATTGTCCCTTCTGTGTAGCTACCCTGTTGTAGCCTAACTCACAAAATGTACAAACAGGCGAGCCTCATATCACAATAGAGGGCACAAAGCCATCCTGGACCCCGGGAGCTCAAGCCCGAGCGTCTGTATAAAGTTACGGCACTTGGTTTGATAGCATCTCATATTGTTACGTGACTTCTGTTTGTTTGTCTGTTTGTTGCTGAGGATTGAACCCATCGCCTTATATATTCTAGCCAGCTTCTGTCTGAGCTGCACACCCTGCTTCTGCCTTTTTGTCATCTATTCTACACTAGAGCATAAACTCTTTTTGAGTGGGAGCTGTAACACACACACACACACACACACACACACACACACACACACACGTTACCCTGTTACCGAATGCTGCAGTCAGGATGATTGCAGGGAACTGAGTATAACTGCCATTTGCACTAGTTTGTGTGGGGAGCACTCTGGATGGGTCAGAGTCTTGGGGGAGGGAGACTTCCACGGAGATGCAAGAGGCGATATGCGATGAGAGTACTGCGATTCTTTTTTCCTCTATTCTTTCTGACAGCAGTGATTAAAGATACCATGTTCAACATTATAAAAGTATTCATATTCCTTATGGGAAATGTACAAAATAAAGACTATGATAAGCAGAGTATGGTGGTGAGGGCCTGTAACGCCAGCGCTTGTGAGAGAGGCGGAAGTAGCCTGAACCTGAAGCCAGCTTGGGCTACACAACAAGCCCCTTCTTTAAACATCTAGAAAGGGGGGCGGAGAGATGACTCAGCAGTTAAGATCACTGGCTGCTCTTCCAGACAATCCTGGTTCAATTCCCAGCGCCCACATGGCAGCTCCTAAGTGTCTGTAATTGCAGTTTCAGGGGGTCCGACACTCTCACACAGACATACACACCAATGCACATAAAATAAAAACAAATTATCTTTAAAAATCTAGGAAGGAGCCAGGCGGTGGTGGCGCATGCCTTTAATCCCAGCACTCGGGAGGCAGAGGCAGGTAGATCTTTGTGAGTTCGAGACCAACCTGGGCTACAAGAGCTAGTCCGGGACAGGCAGAGGGGAACTATGGCTTTCACCACACCCTGCAGGGTTCTTGCATTCCGAATGCACCCTGGAGAGCTTGGCAAAGGGAAACCTAGAGAGGCAAGACTGGGGGAGTGAGTCCAGAAGGCTGTGCATTTAACGAAGTCCAGTACTGCCACGAGGTCAGAGAAGGTAAGAATGGAAGGAAAAAAAACCCCAAAAACCTTGTCTTTGACCAGAAGAAAGCCGTGGTGACCCGTGGAGAACCTTTTGACAGAATTGTGGGGGTGGAAGTCAGTGATTTAGGAATCGGGGGCGGGAGGCATTGAGAGTGCCCACCACAACACGGAGGAGTTTGGGCAGCAAGTGGAAGAGACGCTACCTAGAAGACGAGCAGGTCATTGTTCATTGTCCACCCAGCAGCTCCCATCTGCCTCTCCACAACCCTGACCACAGTTCCTCAGTTTATTTTTTTTAATCCCAAATATTGTTTTTTGGTACGCTTCAGAGGCTATTATGTAGCTTCCCAGACCATGAACTGATCACAGAGCCAGGCACATAGTAAGTTCTCAGATAAGTGCTGGCTAGTATCTGTATTGTTAGTTGATGAATGGATAGTTCTTAGGGACAAAATATACAAACAAAAGGGTACATAGAAAACACACAAACATGATTGGATACAGTGAGAGCTGGGAGAGAGAAGCCAGGGGTCTGTGGTCAGCAGGGACCTAGAAGCACAATAGGTCATTTCATCTTTCTTGGACTGAATTCTACATCTGGGCGTTCCGCTTTTGCAGGCGATGTACCACCGGGGCCTGCCGTTCCTCTGCTTGTCTTCTCATAGGGTTTCCTGTGCGTTCTCATTCATGGCTTTGAGTCAGCCTGAGCTTTAGGTCCATCCCCCAACCCCGACACAGGAAAAACACAGAAGAATTCCCAGGGGTTCAAGATTGGGAAAGAACGAAAAGGGCAGAAGAAAACACCAAATGCGGAAGTCAGAGGCAGCAGAGGCGAGCGTGGTAGGGGAGCCAAGCAGCCTGAGTGTGCAGGGGTGGACTAGGAGTGAATTCCATCAGCAGAGGATCTGGGCAGGATCTGGCCTAACCAGCCACTTCGCAGTTCTTATTAGAAGAAGGTGAGCCAAGAGGCAGGCGTAGGTTCTGTAATATCTCTAGCAAGGGGCCAAAATGGCTCCTTTATCCCCAACTACGAGTGAGGGTGTAAAGAGGCAGTTTGCTGAGCCCGTGTGTTGCTGATTCACTCATTCACCAGTCAGAAGGGGAAAATGACCAACTGCCTAACTAGCTCAAAGGCCTTTACTTCTAAATATTTATTTTAAATTTTTATTTATGGGCATGTACCGATGCACGTGTCTGCTATGTGTGCACAGGTACCTGTGGAGGCCGGAGGGGTGTGTGTG
Organism: Dicrostonyx torquatus; assembly: GCA_028555095.1. NCBI lineage: Eukaryota > Metazoa > Chordata > Mammalia > Rodentia > Cricetidae > Dicrostonyx > Dicrostonyx torquatus. Next base: position 553,599 of record JAQHUG010000471.1, on the reverse strand, counting down.
ATCTCCTGGAACTGGAGTTACAGATGGTATTTGACATAGGTGCTAGGAACAAAACTCTGGTCCTCGGTAAGGGTGGACAGTCATCTTAACCCCTGAGCATTGCTCCAGCCCTCTATTTATTTTTGGAATAGGACTTCACTTATGGAGCCAGGACAGCCTCAAACTCAAGGTGATCCTCCTGTCTTACTAAAGCTTCCTGAACTAGCGTTTATGAACTATGGAAAGCAGCCTGGGCCACCACTCCCAGCAGCTTCCACACTAGAGAGGGCCTCACCAGAGAGGGCCTCACACACACTTTCCCGTGTCTGTCTGGTGACTAAAGGCGTTCTTGGATGAGGTAGATGCTGTTCTATACATGACCCAAACTCTCTTCGCTTGACCAGACCTCAGCTCACTCCCAAATAAGCTGACTTGGCATTGCAGTGGCACCTCTGTCACCAAAATCTCCTCAGGTGAGGTCCCAGGGCAGACTCCACTCCACAGCTCAGCTTTTCATCCTCATAACCCTCATTCTCCTACAGAACTGACCGGCTTCACCGCAGCGGCAGAAGCCCTGCCGGGCCTTGACGAAGCTGGCCATCCCATCACTCAGTTGTCTGAGCAAAGCAATACTCCAAGAAAAAAAAAGTCTAGCATAGAGGACGCCCACAAAATAAGATGCACTGTCCCGGAGCTCCTCGGCCTTCTAAAGTGCCAGCCGAGACGGTCAGAAGCGACCAGTTGGCTTGGCATCCGATGGAGAGGGCTGTTAGAAAAGGTCTAATGTTTGAAACTCTCCAAAACGAGCTTGAACAGCATGGAAACTGTAGTGTGTGGAAACTGGCGGAGTGAGTGGGGGGCAGAGGGACAGTGCCAAGAAGAGAAACTTTCCGGTTCCTTGCTTGCAAAAGCTTGCACGGTGCCATATGCCATGAGGCAATACTGTCTCTGTATGGAGGTGCCATGGCTAACGGAAGCAGTGGCTCTGTAGCAAACACCATCCCAGTCACCAATTCCAGGCAAAAGATTTCTAGGAAAGAACAAAAGACGGGACAGCTAAGAATCAGGGCAGCCTAAACCGGAGGAAGCCGCCCTCCTCCCGTTGAGAACTGTTTTGTTTCAGAGGGAAAATGAGTTTGCATGTGGTCCCGAAGCAACACTATTATCATTAACAAACACCATCTGGATGTCAAGAAAACTCAAGATTTTGTTTTTAACAAATCCGTACGGAAAACAAGTTCCAGACAGGCAGCCTTGAATGTCAGAAGTCGCCAATAGGGCACTGATAAAAAAAAAAAAAAAAAAAAAAAAACAATCTGCCAAATCTGCCGCCGAGTGACAGGAGAAGCATGTTGTCCTCCTCTTTATTTAAATCAAGAGGCAAAGGTCAGTTGCAACCAAGTGCATGGAAGGCTATGGCGATGCATCTTAAGTTTTCATGCGGAAAGGCCACTCTCGGGGACCCAACAGGCGGAATTTATCTTCCAAGATTCTCCATTCCCATACGCACTTCCAACAAACAAATGGGGGTAACGATCCAGCAGAAGATAATGATTTAATGGTCCTGCTAGCCTTCTCCCATGACTGGCCCGGTCTCTCTCTGCAGGCCAGCAGAGCTTTCGGACAATAGTACATAGAAAGGAACTGCCTCCCAAGTGAGAGTCGGAGGCAGCAGCCTGCCAGGCAAGTTGGGGAGGTGGAGCATCTAGGGAGTTGGCACCTCCCAAATCCCATTCTTCAGACACAGAAGCAGCTCCTGCTTTGAGGCTAGCTGCTGGAACCTGCCTTCCAGGCCTCTCATCTGCTGCCATATTCCGACAGGTGTGAGCAGGCACCTGGGCAAGAGCCTTGCTTTCCCGTGCAGTACAGAGCCCATCATCTTCTGCGTTGTTGCCTAAGAACACTGGATGAAAAGCAGGCACTGTGCGTGGTGCCTGCCTACATGGGGGCTATTTCCAAACAAACTTCTTAACCAGAAGAGCTCAGACAGTTCCCAGTGTCTGACTTCTTCCCTTTGCCCGCCCCTGTACTGGGTTCAGCAGGATTGCAATTCGGTGGCTGTCCGTAGTGTGCTGATCCAAGTGGATGGTGAACCACTCTTTAGTTAAGAAGATCATAAGCTTGTTAATTATCCAGAAAGCTACAACTCTCTAGAAAGACGCTAGCATGGCATATGAGCTTTCTAATGTCTAGTAGTGATTACAGGCGCTATTCTTGCCTCCTTCCTGAGGACAGTAGTTCAGTACAATTTGAGCACAATAACTTGAACTGGTTTGGATAGAACCAAAGCCAGGGTGCAGCGGAGCGGAGGTGGTCAGGACTTAGAGCTACGTTCATTGATTTTCTTTTATTTCATCTCTCAGGGAGGATCTTGTGCAAAATGACAATTGGAAATGCATGGAGTTTTCTAGTTTTATTTTTAATATATATGCAGTGAACGTTTTTGTGATACTTTACCAAATACTTTGGCATATTTTTTTTAACCTTTGCATAATTTTGTTGATAGCTTACCAGGATGATTTGAAGTAGACTTTTTGGTGAGTTAGTGCAAGTGTAAAGTCACTAAAGTAACAGAGGTCTCGATTCTGTTTCCATTGCATCAACTACCTTCCATTAAAAACCCAGAGGGTTGCCGGGTGGTGGTGGTGCACACATTTAGTTTCAGCACTTGGGAGGTAGAGTCAGGAGGATAGTGATTGGTTCACATATGGGCACATGACTTAAGATACCAATCATGGTCTTTTTCATACTTTTTGATGCAGGCCTTGCAAAGATGTATTCTCTTTCCGATAGTTCTTGCAGGAGTCTTCCTCGAAATGAAGGGAAAGAGAGGAAACCGACGCCGAGAGATAGAACTCTGAAGATGTGATTTCACTCACTGAGTCTATGCCTAAAGCTCTTCAGTGAACCAATAGAAGTTCTCTCTCTCTCTCTCAAAACTATTGCAGTTGTGTTTATACTTGAAAATGAAAGAAGTTAATGGCTAATAAAACTGCCATTTTTCTCTCTCCAGAATTAGGAAATACCTCTCTAAAGCTGCTCATTTGCAGAAGGCTTTATTCCTTCCCACATAAAAGGGGTTGCTTACAAAAATAAATAAGACGAAGCCAAAGGCCAAAAATCAAAGGGTAAGTTTTCACACACGAAATGCATATCAGATGTACATGTGCAGCAAAGCTTTTTATAGAATTGGCAAAAGCAGCATTGCTGAGGGTGCTGGGAAATAGATGGCTAGAGAAATCATGAATTGTGTGCTCTTCTGGGGAGAAGCGTGACAGTGCCAATTCTGCGTCTGTAACCAACCATGCTGCTCTAAAGAACGCATCTGAAGGAAATAATTACATGTGATAAGAATGATTCTTATAACCCCAGGCTGGAATACAGCCTGAACAGTGAATGATAAGTTATAGGAGTAAAATATGATGCTTTCCCATTATAACAAAATGTAATTTGTTAAAATGATAATATGAGCCAGGCAGTGGTGGTGCACGCCTTTAATCCCAGCACTCGGGAGGCAGAGGCAGATGGATCTCTGTGAGTCTGAGGCCAGCCTGGTCTAAAAAGTGAGTTCCAGGACAGCCAGGGCTACACAAAGAAACTCTGTCTCAGAAAACCAGAAATAAATAAATAAATATAAAAAAGCAAAAAACCAAAAAAAGATAAGGTTTTATTTATTTGCTTGACATAATATGGATGTTGTATTAGTTACTCTTCTATTGCTATAACAAAAATAAATGACCAAGACAAACTATGAAAAAAAGCCTTTAATTGGGCTTACAAGGGTTGGAGAGATGGCTCAGAGGTTAAGAGCACTGACTGCTCTTCCAGAGGTCCTGAGTTCAATTCCCAGCAACCACGTGGTGGCT
>JAQHUG010000471.1:515117-548484 GCA_028555095.1 Dicrostonyx torquatus | reverse complement strand
AACAAACTAAAAAAGAAGAAGAAGAAGAAGAAGAAGAAGAAGAAGAAGAAGAAGAAGAAGAAGAAGAAGAAGAAGAAGAAGAAGAAGAAGAAGAAGAAGCAGCCCAGTTTCTCTCCCTCTCTGCCCATGGGTCAGAATGTAGTTCTTACCTGTTCCTCCAGCACCACACCTGCCATACCTGCTCCATGCTTCCCACCATGATGATCATGAACTAAACCTCGGAAGCTGTAAGCCAGCCCCCAGCCAATTGCTTCATGTTGTAAGAATTGCCTTGGTCATGGTGTCTGCTCACAGCCATCCTAGAACATTGACTAAGACACTTGAAAGTCACGTAGGTGACACTGTCAAGTACTATGCCCCCCCACCCTTAAATCACTTACAGCAGCTTTCTTTCACTGTTGCTTGCTTGCTTATTTATCTTGAGTCTATAACTTCATTATATTTCTCCCTCCCTTTCCTGCCCCCAAGCCCTCCCATATGTGAATGCTCCCTTCCCTTTATTCCAATGCAGATTTGACCCCTCCTTAATGGCGCTATTCTCTTTACCCATTACAGCCTCCTTTCCAGCATAATCGTTGGAAGATTTGGCCTTGCTGGTGTCTTGCCCCATACACTGAACATACTTTTTGACCCATTTTCTCTTTTTCATTATAGGCCTGCCTAAGAGGGATCACTGATCACCACTCGCCAGGTCAATATTGGACTGTCTTGAAGTCTTCTCTGCCAAAGAAACCGTCCCTCACTTTAAACTCAGTCTCAGGCAAATTCTTAGGGCAAAAGCAGAAAGCAGCCACATTCTTTGCCAAGATATCACAAGAATGGTCCCCAGTCCAGCTGCTGCTGTCATTCCCCTTTAAAACCTCCTAAGCGGAAACCTCGACAGCCCATACCGCTCTCTGCACTATTTTCTAGGCCTATTAAGTCCTGCTTACAGCATTCAATCGCTTTTCTACTCCAGTCTCAAGGTCTTCCCACAGTCCTAAATAAATAAATGCTATATACCCAGGCTCCTGCACTTTCAGGCCTGTCACAGCAATAGCCCACTTCTGATAACAACTTAATACTTTCCTATTGCTCTGAAGAGACGCTAGGACAAATGCAACTAACTTATAAAAGAAGTCATTTAATTGAGTTTATGGTTCTACATGATTAGAGCCTATGATGACAGAAGAAAGGCATGGTGGTAACCCTGTCCTGAAACTTGCTCTGTAGACCAGGCTGGCCTCAAACTCACAGAGATTCGCCTGCCTCTGCCTCCTGAGTGCTGGGATTAAAGGCATGTGTCACCACCGCCCGGCTGAGAGTGTGTATCTTAAACCACAAACAGGAAGCAGCGAGCGCCCTGGGAATGTCATGAGTCTTTGGATACCTCAAATCCTACCCCTAGGAATACTACACCTCCCAATACTTCCCAAACAGTTCTACCGACCAGGACCAAGTTTTCAAACATAAGAGCCTCTGGGGGCCATTCCCCTTCAAACCATCACAGATATATTGTGGTGCTGGGGAACCTCCTTCAGCCAGGGGAACTTGTTTTCTTCTTGGCAGAACTGGTCTTTGGGCCAGGAACTGTCCCTGCCTTGACCACTGACAAATTGCACAGTGTCCGGACAGGACAAGTAGGATACAAGAAAAGACTACCAAACCTTGCCAAGACAGTTTTGAAACTTTTTCTGCCTCTGAAAATGGTCTGTCAGTTACTCTTTGGCCTTAGCCAAAGTTGGTTGCTCCAACGTTGCAAATGAAGCTTTGGGTGATTGCCCAGGTAGCCAGTTGTCTCTGTTATTTACGGCACATTTAGAAGCTGCTTGATCACACTTCCTGCCTACCCAAGTAATATTATCTCCCTTCTCAGGCCTTCGATGGGGTTGAAGACTAGATAGTCATAGTTACTTTCCTCTTATGACTTAGCCAAGCCATTTCTAATATAAGACTTAGACTCCTTAATATAAAATAATTATTAAAACATTTAGCATATGTTTCTTGCTTAATATTGTTTATGCTGATTATAATTCTAAGTTTTATACTTGATATCTGTTCTTATTGTATATAGTTTTGTATTGGATTTGGAACTCTCTTATTTAGACAAAACGGGGAGGTGCTGGGGAACCTCCTTTAGCCAATGGCCTTTGAGAGTCTGGACCAGGTTGGGTGTGGCCTTGGGTACTATAAAGGTACACATATACACTCTCTCCTTTCTCACCTGGCTGCTGAATTAAGTTCCTGTCCTCCATTCATGCAGAGGACTGTGATCTGTGAGTCCCCCCTACATAAAGAGTGCTTTATTACACTCAATTCTGAGCTGGTGTAGGACTATTTTATTCACATTCTTCCAATTTGTTGAGTGGGTTGGGATTAGTATGTTTAAATTCTTCCTGTATTCAAATAAATCAATTACTCTTAAGCCCATGCTCTTTAAAAAAAAACAAACAACAGCAACGAAAACATAATTTGCTGGCTATAACTTAAAAAGAGAAGGTGTAGAAGTGGCAAAAATAAGAAAGTCAATGTCTACTTTTTAGAGTCAAGCTTGGATGTCCTGGCAGAGGAGATTTCAAGGCGAGCTAGCATGGACGACATCGTGGGATTACTAGTGATCAGTCTTAGCAAATCTGCAATGAAAAGAAGCAAGGACGGCAAAAAGAAACACACAATAAACAAAGAGCACCAGGGAATTTAATGTTGGAGCCAAATCCTCAGCTCCAGGAGTTTAGAGAAATGCCTGAGTGGTACCCTCAGGGCAACGCGCATCCCTTCCCCCCAGGGCAACCCTCACCCCCAGCTAATCCTGCAACTTGTTAAAAAGAAACCTTATGGGGCTGCAGAGATGGCTCAGAGGTTAAGAGCACTGACTGTTGTTTCTGAGGTCCTGAGTTCAATTCCCAGCAACCACATGGTGGCTCACAACCATCTGTAATGAGATCTGGTGCCCTCTTCTGGTGAGTAGGCATAAATGCAGACAGAACACTGTATACATAATAAATAAAAATCGTTTAAAAAAAATTAAAAAAAGAAACCTTATGCAACAAAAGAAAATGTCCATAAAATCAAAGCTTACGCAAATGTGATTCAAGGAGGGGGGTCCATGTTTCAGCAGTAGCGGGAAGAAGGACTTGGCTACATCCATCACGTGGTTCTGGCTTTACAGTTAAGAAGGATACAGGAGTAAGGGGGTTGTGGAATCTCTGTCCAAGGTTAAGGAAAGCCAATGATGTCAGGCATGGGGCAGAGGAGTCCCTGTATGGAGGCCTGGAGAGGCCATTTCATGAAGCTGAGAAAGGGGAGCCTGGATTTCATTGGAGACATCCAAGATGTTGAAGATGCCAAAGCCATGGGATGTCTGTGGAGCAGAGCTTTATGGAGGGAGTGGAACCAGACCAAGAGAGGGAAGGGAGCTGCAGTTAGCAGAGCTGGAAGGAGAGGGAGATCTGAAGAGCCCTTTGACATGAGGCAGGGAGCTGCAGGATTTGGAGTTTGTCCTGCTCTGGCTCAGTGTTTCCTCACTATGCTCCCTTTCCTCCGTTTGGAGTGAAAATGTATATTCCATGCCGCTGTACGTAGAAAGTATGTAATTTGCTTTTTGATGATTTTACAAGTGAGAGATTTTGATTTTACAAGTGAGAGATTGCCTTGAGTTGCAGAAGAGCTTTTGACTTTTAAAAGTCCTGAGACTGAAAAGGACTATGGAGAAGTTTGAACTTGAACTGAATGCATTTTGCATGACAATATGGTCACAAGTCTGTGGGGGGTGGGGGGTGGAATGTGGTAATTTAAATGAGGGTGCCCCTCCCCCAAAGACTCTTAGATTTGAGTGTTTGCTTCCCAGTTGGTGGAACTATTTAGAAAGGGTTAGGGGTGTGGCCTTGTTGGAAGTGGTGTTCACTGAGGGTGGGCTTTGAGATTTCAAAAGCCCAGGCCAGGCCCTGTCTTGCTCTCTCTGCCTCCTGATTATGAATCAGATGTAAGCTCTCCCTCAATTAAAGTCTTTCTTTTTTTCAAAAATTATTTCTATTTTATGTGTGTTTATTTTTATTTTATGGGTATTTTGCCTGTGTGTGCGGATGTCTGTACACCACATGTTCCATATTGGATTCCCTGAAACCGGAGTTACAGATGCTTGTGAGCTGCCGTGTGGGTACTGGAAATTGAACCCAGGTCCTCTGGAAGAGCAAGCAGTGCTTTTAATTGTTGAGCCAGCTCTCTAGTCTCCAAATGCTTTCTTTTATAAGTTGTTTTGGTCCTGGTGTCTCTTCACCGCCATAGAAAATTCACTAAAATAACCATCTTCTGGTTTCTGTTTATAGGCAACCCGTCTTCACTTTCCTGTGTTGTATAACGTACATAACGGGGTGACACGCAACAGCTTACGGGGGTGACACGCAACAGCTTATGGTCCTTGCAATGACTGCCAATGTTTCTGATGGTAGATGTGCATTCTGGTTTTCTATAGCTATGCACCAAGCAAACTGAAAACTTAGTGACTTAGAACTCCATTTTATTCGCCCACAGTCATGTAGATGGTCCGTTTGTGGTTCCTGATCTTCCTAATGCTGTGACCCTTTATTACAGTTCCTCACGGGTGTGAATCCTACAGTTGCTTTCATTGCTACTTCATAACTGCAATCCTGCTGCTGTTATGAATCATAGTATAAATATCCAATATGCAGGACATCTGAAATGTGACCCCCGTGAAAGGATCATTCAACCTCCAAAGGGGTTGGGACCCACGGGTTGTGAACCACTGTTCTATGGTCTGTCCTTCGGGCCTCTTGGACTCCCTCACAGAATAGAGGTTGGCTGCAGGAGGGGCAATTCCAAAAGACAGGAAGTAGAACAGTAGCGGAATCTTTGGGCCAGAACAGGAAAATGCCACAACCAAGGCCATCATATTCTGATGGTCAAAGCATTCCAAGAGCTCATCTCTAATTCCAGGAACAGAGGGGCATGCCCCTGTATCTCAGTTAGTAGTCTGTCAAAGAATCTGTGTAGTCTTTAATATACTACATAACCAAAGAAGCCAAAACAGTCACCAAGTAAGACAATGCAAATATGGCTCCTGGGACTGGGATTCAGCTAAAGAGTGACAAGGCTCCCAAAGGTGTTTCATCAGGTTATGCCTTACTGACTACATTGTCAGAAGAACACAAGGTGGGCAAGGTGGGAAGTGGTCTAACTAGAATTGGCTTTATCTCACTTAATAAAAATGAACTTGGCTAATAGTAATAAAACATCGAGCCGGTCAGGTCTTGATGACCTGTTTGAAGTTTTCTCTTTTACGCAGTGTACTTTAAATGAAAACAGAGTGCATACTAACCTAACTAAATACAGTCACAGAGACTTCTGTGACTCAGGAGCAGTGTTCCACCATCCGTCTTCCACCGCAGAGGGACACCTGCTCTTTTCTTCTCACCGATGAAATAAAATAGCCACAGACAGAACTTTAAGATGTCCCCGCAGCCATAGGATCTATCTTCTTTCTATGTCCTGGCAGTGCTGAAGCATGCATGGGCAGCCTGTATATCACGATTCTGTTGAACTTGTCCATATCGGGTTTCATGGTCTAAGTTGATAAGGAGGACTGACCAGGTCTCTTCCTCAAGAGGACACCAGATCTTATTACAGATGGCTGTGAGCCACCAGGTGGTTGCTAGGAATTGAACTCGGGACCTTTGGAAGATCAGGCAGTGCTCTTAACTGTTGAGCCACCTCTCCAGGTGCCTACCACACAGAACAAACTTGTCTTTGTAAGGACGTGTGTGCAGGAGTGTGGCAGGTGGATTTATTCATTATTCATGATCCTGGCTGCTACAACAGTAGAGAAAGAGACGTTGGAAACCTGTCGTTTCCCAGAGCAGAGAGACGGGGAAGAAGCAGATTCGAGAAAGTGTGAGGGTAGAAAATAGCCTTTTACCAGAAAAGGGGATGGCTGAAGGAGACAAGTGACAGAAGACGCATGTTTTATGGGGGTGGGAGCCATGCTGCTTGGAGGCTACAGGTAGTTCCTCCGATTGGCCACAAACCTGTCAGTAAACCCGCATCCTTTGGCGGCTCTTTTCTGGTCGACTGTGTTCTTTCAAGGATGATTCTGAGGGCTGCTGATGTGTGCTGAGGTAGAGAAGAGGCTACAAGGAGACAGGTCCAGTCACCTGGGGCTGATATCTGAAGGGAAAATGCCCAGCTGTGAGAGCCAAGATCTCTGGAGAGCGGCTGACACATGGGTCTCATTTTATTCCTTCTTCATTTTGTCCATGGTGAATAACTTGTTTTCATGTTTTGAGACAAGGTCTCACTCTGTAGTCTCAACTGACCCCGGACCTACCATCCTCCTGGCGTGAACTACCAGGCCTGGCTGTTTTGTGTTTCCTTTTGTTCCCCTTCTAGTTGCTGTTGTGGAAAGGAAATGCTTTGAAGAATACTATCAATTTTGTGATTGGATGAGGCCAGGGTTGGAACTCCCTCTACTACTTAAGTGTGCCTAACTTGAGACAAGTTTCCTGAAATATGTTTTAATGCTTATTTCTCAGGACTGGAGAGATGGCTCAGTGGTTAAGAGCACGTGCTGCTGCAAATACTCTGAGTTCCGTTCCCAGCACTCACATGGAAGCTCACCACCATCTGCATCTCCAGTTTCAAGGCATCTGACGTCCTCATCTGGCCTCTGAGGGCTTTTGACACACGTGGTGTACATACACACATGCAGACAAACAAATACATAAAATGAAAATAAAGTCTTTTAGTTTTTTTATACTTGTTTATTTTATTTTATGTGTATAAGTAATTTATCTGCATGTATGTACATGCACCACATGCATGTCCAGCACACTCAATGGTCAGAAGAGAGTGACAGATCTCCTGGAACTGGAGTTACAGATGGTTGTGAGCTACCATGTGGATGCTGAGAACTGAGCCCTGGTCCTCGGCAAGAGCAATAAGTATTCCTAACCACTGAGCCAGCTCTCCAGCCGGGAAATAAAATCTTTTCTAAAAATTTATGTATCAGCCTGATGTAGAGGCAAACATGTTCATTCCAACACTCAGGAGACAGAGGCAGATGGATCTCTGTGAGTTTGAGGCCAGCCTGGTCTATAGAGTGAGTTCCAAGACAGCCAGGACTACACAGAGAAATCCTGCCTCAAAAATATAAACAAATAAATAACAGAAATTATGTTTCCTACTTATAGATAAAGCACAAACATAAACACTGTACGGATACCATAGACATTTCGATGTCTGTGTGTAAGTTCCCTAACCCTAGTAACTCTCAGCCTCAACACGCATATAAGATGGATAATAGTAGCCTAATTTATAGGTGCTTGCAGAGATTACATGAAATAACACGTGCAGGATTATTGCACAAATAATAAAAAATGAGAGACGGATATTGGGGTTCAAATTAAAGATCAAAAAGCAAAGAAGCCAACCATTAAGGAGACCTTTTACCTCTACCAAATCTTCAGACCGAACGGGTGAGATCCTGTCTCCATGAATTATCAGACTCCACACGCCACTGTGTTCCTGTCGCTTCCCCTCTTCCCTTTTAGATTGCTCTCTCTGCCCGCTCCTGTCTCCACCTCTCTACTGCTGAGATTAAAGGTGTGAGCCACCACCACCTGGATTGGTTTCTGGATCAAGTTTGCGTACCCAAGGGTAGCCTTGAACTCACAGAGATGCGTCTGCCTCTGTCTCTAGAGTCCTGGGATTAAAGGTGTGTGCCACCACTCAGTGCCTGTATGGCTGACTAGTGTGGCTGCTTTGCCCACTGATCTTCAGGTGAGTTTAATTTATTAAAACACAAATAATATACCACTATGCAAGATTCTTTGACCAGTGTCTTAAAACTGAGTAGACACAGGCAGGCATGTGGCTCAGTGACAGGTCATTTGTTCAGTGTGTGTGAGGCCCTGGGTTTCATCCCATGCCACGGTGGAGGGGTAAAGTGGAGCAGGTGTGGACTCGATAACAAAGGTTATTGTTATTATCAAGAACTAAAGCGAGTGACCATCTCCTTCTAATCACTTCCAAGAAGTGCAGAGGGGACCTTCCAAGGAACCAATACCTAAATTCAGCCAAGTTTGATCCCCATCAGCTCAAATCACACCCCACACCGCCATCCTAAGGAAAACCCTACCAAATACCCTACAGCGTGGGGGTCATTTAAGTTCTCTGGAAGGTGAATGCCACAGCCAGGTCAGTTCTGACCCCTGAAGCCCAAGTCTCTCAATTCCTAATTAAAAATGTGTCTTAAGGGTGGGCTATAATTAGAACTGGGCTCATATGTTCTTAATTCCCAGTGAAGAACACACATTACATTTCGGGACTTCCACACTAGCCCGAGTGTTCTGATGTGGGGTTTGGGTTCCTTGACACAGTCATGTGATGGAGTCTCTGATGTGGTTTTCTGTTCCAGTAAGTTAAACTCTGGCATCTCAGAACAGGCCCAGGCCGCCAGGCTAAAGAAGATTTCTGAGAGGAAGGCTGAGTCTGCATGCCTGCGGGCAGATGGGACCGCAGACTGCCTCGGGGTTAACTGTGGCCTGCTCCCGCTGTTGCTGCCGTGCGGCTCCGGCTCCGTTCTCTGAAACGGTGCCTTCCAACGTTTTTCATCTTGGACTTTTTCAAAAGAGAAAAAGAAAAGTAAAAAAGGAAAGGAGAGGGTCTCTGAGCATGTTCCTGCTGTGGACAACAGAGGCAAAGTTGGGAGGGGCCGCGAACTTCTCCACTGCGCTTGAGTTGGCTGGGCCCTTAATAAGGCATGACTGAAACACAGGAGCAGGCATTGCAGCGGGTGTTGCCGATGCTCATCAAAATTTTGTTTTCCTCCCTTTTCATGCAAAATGAAGAACTGCTCCTAAGGTTTATATAAGGTTTATTTCCGAAAGGTTCGTGAGCTGAAGGCATGGACCCTTTAAGGGATGGGGTCCAGTGAAAGTAATCAGGTTATGGGGACACTGTTCTCAGAAGTGGGTACAGTCCATCTTGTGGATCCACACTGTCTCACGGGACCATAGCCATCACCAGAACAAAGCGAGGCTACCCCACATAACGTGGTCCCTCCCCTGCTTTTCTCCCATGTTGGAACACGCGCCCGTGCTGTTTGGACTTACGAGTCACTATAATCGTGAACCAAATAAACCTTGTTGCTGTTGCTGTTTAAAAAAAAAAATAGCAATAATACCAGTCTCTGATAGACACAGCAACACAAGCAAAACAGGACTGAGGCTCTAGCCTACCCCAGTCCTCTTACAGTTAGGTGAGACCCTGTGGCTCAGAGTCAATGGGACATGGGCACAGATGTCACTTCTCACTCTTAGGCTGATGCACTAAAGCACTGGGGAAGGATATGAGGTCTGGGCTCTCTCTTCTCTGCAGAGGAGACTGACAATCCATGTGTTCTAGATGACCCTGGTCCAGATGGAAGAACCTATATCAACCCGCACCCCTACGCAATGAATGGGGCAGAATTCCCCTAACACACACGGTCACCCTGGATTTATAATGGGCACAGAGTATGAATATGAAGTCTTTTTGTGTTCAGCTTTGGGACTTGGGGTTAACTTGATCTCATAGGGCAGCCTTGCCTTTCCTAACACAAGTTTCTTATGAACATTGGCGATATTGAAACTGGTCATCTGTAGACTGGTCACTGGAAGTAGACCAGTTGTCTGGTAAAGGAGAAGAATTGCAAGGGGCACTCAGTTTTGGAAGAAGGAAAAGCCCAAACCACCAAATTCAGAAGTTCAGACTACAGAACTTGGCTGGCCCGCAGAGATAAATGTTTTTAATTCCAGCACTCAGGAGGCAGAGGCAGGATGACCTTTGTGAGTTCGAGAACAGCCTGGTCTACAGAGCAAGTTCCGGGACAGCCAAAGCTACATACTGTGACCCTGTCTCAAAAAAACAAAAATAGCTGGGTGGCGGTAGCACACACCTTTAATCCCAGCACTCAGGAGGTAGAGGCAGGTGGATCTCTGTGAGTTCGAGGCCAGCCTGGTCTACAAGAGCTAGTTCCAGGACAGGCTCCAAAGCTACAGAGAAACCCTGTCTCGAAAAACCAAATAAATAAGCAATACATAAATAAAAATCAACCATGAGAAGGGGCTGGAGAGATGGCTCAGTGGTTAAAAGCACTCGCTGTCCCTTCAGGGCACCTGAGTCTGATTTCTAGCACCCACCAAGAGGAGGCGAGTAACCATCTGCAACTCCAGTTCCTGGGGAACTGTGATACATAGACATATATGAAGGTAAAACACCCACACACATACAATAAAAATAATAAATCTCAAGAAAGATTTAGAATCTGCAATTCTGCCTTGAAATGGCTGCAGGCTGGGCACAACTCTCATCTCAGGCAGACCAGACAGCAGTAAGGCTGCCCAAGTAGGCCAATCTGACCCCCTGAGAAACTGCTTCCAGTGGCTGCCCCTCCTGGCCGCTGGTCAAATTGATTCTGATCCTGTATCTGCTAGGGTTCTTTTTTTTTTTTTTTTTTTTTTTTGGTTTTTCGAGACAGGGTTTCTCTGTGGCTTTAGAGCCTGCACTGAAACTAGCTCTTGTAGACCAGGCTGGTCTCGAACTCAAAAAGATCCGCCTGCCTCTGCCTCCCGAGTGCTGGGATTAAAGGCATGCGCCACCACTGCCCGGCTCCGCTAGGGTTCTTAAAATGCCACAGAATGTAAGAATCCAGTGTATCACTTCAAACGCACAGCAAAGTTGGCTAGTGACGGGGTTCTATTTTCCCTTGTGCTGTCCAGTTATCCAAGTGGGAGCTGAGACCTGCTCAGGCCTACATCCCAGACTGCAATGCATGATAGGTAACAAACCCCAGCCACCGTGAGGGGAGCAGGGCTGCATTTCTGAACTGGAAACCAAGCAGCTCTCCCTCTAGATAGCCATAGTGGTGCACACCATTGTGTTGGCTTGGCTGTCCTGGAACTCACTCTGTCGCCCTGGTTAGCCTCAAGCTCACAGAGATCTGCCTGCCTCTGTCTCCGAAGTGCTGGGATTGAAGGCATACATCACCACATCTGGCTTGTAGCTGTCCTTCTAAAGCCAACAATGTTTGAGTGAACTGGACAGAGGAGGTAGAAAGGGTGATCAACCCTGATGCATGAAAGCCAGTATGACACTTTGCCTCTGTCTAGCTGGCTTACACCCAGGGGAGGCTCAACAGACAGGAGGATATGCATCATGCAGCCCCTGCACAAGGAAGGACTAAGGAAGGAACAGAAGAAAGAAGGATTAATGCAGGGCCTTCTTGTGGCTCCTGGGCTGACTTGCTGAAGGATTTGAATATCTATTAAACCTTTTGCAGAAATCTACTCTCCCACGGAAGTACCAGCCAGGCCCGACACTGCTCAGCTTCCGAGAATGGGATGGAGTGTGTTCTGGGTGCTATGGTCATAAACAGACACCTGCTTCTCCAAACACGCTGGAAATACAGAGCCCAGGATGAGGCAATGTTCATATAGGATCACTGGGACCAAATTAACTCTATCACTTTATGAATGTCCAGGCTTGAGTCTGGCAGGATGTTCAATATTTACAAGGTAAATTATTTCTTTTCTTTTTCTCTCCCTTCCTTTCTTTCTTTTGCTTTTCTTTCTTTTTTGTAAATTACTTTTCAATGTAAAAAATGTGCCCTTTCCCCGAGAAAAACCCAGAAGTGAAATCCTGTCACAAATCACTTAAGTTGCCCTTCTTTCTCTATCCAAACTGATGTCAAGCTGATGATTGACAACCATGGTTCTATTCCCAGGTACAGAGATAAAAATAATTAAACCAGGAGTCAAGGGGATTAACTTTTATATATTTATATATAAAGAATATATCTATAAATATATATACACATATATGTAAATATAAATGAATAGCTATAAACGTACATTTTAAATTGTAACATGCTTTAAAAATGAAAACCCTGCCCTTTTCCAGTTTTAGAGAAGACTGATTTCAAGCCCATCTCCATCCACTCTCATTAAATGAAAAATTTTGTGGGGGCAAGTACTGTACCCAGATGAAACTTTATGACAAGAAAGAACTATAGTCTCCACATCTCATAAATCCACATTTATTGCACTAAAAGTGTATTTTAATTATGATTTCCAAATACTACTTTAATAGTCTTTGATGTCAGAGATAAAGCCTTCATTCATTCATCCACGAGAGTACTGTACTTTTTCCCCACATACCTTATCCCCAAAGGCTACAAGTGATACTAAAACTTAAGGGCCAGACCAAGTGTGTCTAGGAGTTAGTTGCAAGATTGAGCCAGAGTCGGGACCCATTCCATCTGCTAACCTTGCCACAGGCCAGAAGTCATGTGACCAAGAATGGGTCTTGGTTTTTAAAGTTGTATCCAATAGCTAGATAACATCCTTCTGTTTTTTTTGTTTTTTGTTTTTTTGTTTTTTTACATCCTTCTGTTTTAAGATTGGTTGCACACTGAGAGATAGCACAATGCCCCCAAATAGATAAAAATGGACACAGCAGAAGCAATGAGCTTGGTCTACTTTCTGCAAGCGGGGTTAGCATTTAATTCCTAAATTGCGTTTATCAGGAAATGAGTAAAATGTTCCAAAACAAACAACAAAAAGTGACACTGCATACACACACACACACACACACACGCACGCACGCACGCACGCACGCACGCACGCACGCACGCACGCGCGCGCGAGGGAGCGATTTGTGGCTCAGGGGCCATGGTCCTCTGCCTGGTTAAATCTTTGTTCCAGTCTAAGCCAAAGCCTCCTAGAGTCCTGTAGAGAAACAAGAGGCTAACTAAACAGATTCTAGTTTGCCCTCTGCACCACGCGTCCCTGCTGTCTGTAGCGTCACACCTGATTGGCGACTCTGTGAACTCTGCTCTCACTCAGCTATCCTGCTCTGGGGGCTGAGATGGATGTG
This sequence comes from Dicrostonyx torquatus, assembly GCA_028555095.1. Taxonomy (NCBI): domain Eukaryota; kingdom Metazoa; phylum Chordata; class Mammalia; order Rodentia; family Cricetidae; genus Dicrostonyx; species Dicrostonyx torquatus. The sequence continues at coordinate 535,578 of JAQHUG010000471.1, read as the reverse complement.
TGGGTGGGAAAGCGAACCCCGGGCTGCAGGAGCAATCTCAGGTCACCTTGGAATTTGTTTCTTTCCTGCTTTTCAAAGCTTTGTTTTCTCGGGAACCTTCCATACTAATAACTAAGCGTTGCTAAGTGGGGGAGGGAGACCACGGGGTGGGGAGAGAGTGGGGGTGGGGAGGGTGCGCGCCTTGGCTGGGATGGGCATTCCTTAGAAATGAGGAAAGCTGGGCCTTTTCCGAAAGGGACTAATTAGAGCTGGAAATGCATGATTTTACAGATGAGTAGGTTCCTTACCTCCACCCTCACCAAACCCCACTCCCCCTGTATTGGCTGACCCAACCCAAATAAACACCAAAAAGTGCAAAGCGCCACAGAGAGTCTATTCAAGTCACCGCCGCCCATTTCCAAAGCCCAGGCCAATGTAAAGTAATTCAAGATTTTACTTCTCTCCAGGGGACCGAGTTTCCCTTTGGCGATTAAACCACGGAACCTGTGTGCGCTAGCCGGTTTCTGTCACCGCGGCAAAATACCTGAAATAATTATCTTATAAGGGGGAAGGTTTACTTTGGCTCGGAGGTTCCAGTTCATGATCAGGTGGCTGCATTAAGTTTGGATCTTTGGTGGTTGTTCCAGACGGCAGTGAGCGGGAGTGTATGGGAATAGGATTTCTCCCTGCATGGCCAAGAAGCAAAAGTCAGAGGAAGGAGCTGAATTTCCTCGGTTCCCCTAGAACATATATCAGCTGCCATCAGGAACTCCAACACTCTACTGCCTAAGGTTCCTTCCCCTCTCCAGGCATCCTGGGGACCCTGACATTAAGACATAGGCCTCCAGAGGACGCTCATCATCCTGGTGTACAACCCTGTGCAAAAAAGATTTACATGGAATGTTATTTTAAGATGTACGGAAAGCATTTCCAATGAATTGCTTATTCATTCTGGCACATCAATAAAGTTTGTTTTTAAACTATGATGATGATGATGATGATGATGATGATGATGATGATGATAATGGAGTGAAACAATGATGGCTCAGTGGCTAAGCATATGTACTTCTCAGCCAGGTGGTGGTGGTGCACACCGTTAATCCCAGCACTCGGAAGGCAGAAGCAGGTGGATCTCTGTGAGTTCGAGGCCAGCCTAGTCTACAAAGCAAGTAGCAGGACAGCCAGAGCTGTGAAACAGAGAAACCCTGTCTTAAAAAAAATGTTAAAAAAAATCTTTAGAAAAGCAATGGTAACCGTTAATACCTTGACTTTGAAATTATTAGCTTACAAAATAGACTCGGAGGAGTCTCCTTTAGCTTTTGGACCTCAGTGGTTCTGCACTGGGTGGGGAGTGTGTGGATGTATGTGCATGTGTATGTATGTATATTTTTCGCATGAGGGAAGGTGAGACTTATTATAGGTTAAGAAATGTGCTCTACCCCGAGACTCCCAATGCCACTAGGATGAATGAAGAGGTGCTGGAGAGGCGGGAAAGCCAGAGGTGTGAAGAGGTTTGCTTGCTGGCTTTGGTTTGGTTTGAATTTTTTTACTTAGTTAATCTAATTTTTAAAAATTCTCTCTTGGTGGGAAGTTGCAGGGTTGATGGGTAAATATGGGGAAACTGGGAGGTGAGTGGAATTGGGGTGTGTGATGTGAATTTCCCAAAGAATCAATAAAGGAAGGAAGGAGGGAAGGAGGGATGGAGGAGGTTGGGATGGAGGGAGGGAGGGAGGGAGGGAGGGAAAGAGAAGAAGGAGAAGGAGGAAGAGGAGAAGGAGAAGGTGGAAGAGGAGGAGGAGGAAAGAAAGAAATATGCCATAGGGAATGGAAAGATGCCCAGTAGTGAAAATGGCTCAGTGGTCACTTGCTCTTGCAGGACCTGGATGCAGTCCATAACACCCCATAGAGGTTCACAGCCATCTATGACGCTACTAGCTCCAGGAGATCTGATGCCTTCTTTTGACCTCTGTGGGCACCAGGTGTGCATACCAGCTGTGCAAACAGATAAGCAGGCACAACACTCACACGCATACAATAAGTAAATCTAATATATATATATATATATATATTATTTTTTTAAACAGAAAGGAACTTGTTCTAAGTCCAGCAGGAAGGTTTACCGGGTAAAGGTGCTTGTCACGTAAGCTTGGAGAAGTCCCTTGTTCAAGGCCAAGAATGCACAAAAAAGGTGAACAGAGAGGGAGACCTGGCTCTGTAAGTCACCTTCCACGAGCAGTGTGCCACCTCCCGTCATATGATCTCCAGCACGTGTGCGCACTGGCACCCACAAACACATATGACCATATAATGATCCAGACTCCACAGCCAGCGCTTGCCCAACATGACCACTCTGTCTCTTTACACGGAAAGTCCCTATTGTTGAAAATCTCCTAATCTGTAAATGGACGCAGTGTATTATTTGATGAAAGCAGGAAGCCGCTGTCAGTGGTGGACTTGTTTCTGAGCTGGATCACTATGTTGACTACAAACCAATCAATTTAATTTTTTTTTTGTTTATGAAGTAGGTACACCATTGCCATTTATATGGATAAAAAAAAATCGGGCACAAAGAGGTTTCATAACTTCCCTTAAACACACAGCTAGGAGGTAGAGATTTGAAATCAGTCAGCTTGATTCCAGAGTTGTGTAATCTCCCATTTTTTTTTTAGTTTTTATTTTATTAATTAAATCCATATTTAGCCTCCCCTTCTTACCTCTATCCAATGTAGTAGACAACTTCATGACTATTTTTGTTTTAAGATTTAAAAAATTTGCTATGCTCGTGTGACTATATGTCATGTGGAGGGGGTAGCATATTGGCGCCCATATTGGTTGTGCCACTAAGTTCCAAATAACCAAAGGAAATGAATCACTTTTCTTTTAGCCGGGAAGCTTCCCTGGCCAGCCCTGCCCACTGGAGCCCTCTTTTCCAATTAGCTGGTTGTTCTAGTCTAAAAGACACCACCTTTCTTCACACTCTACCAAGAGCTGTGAGGTTTCTCTTCCTCCATTCCCCTTATCCAGCCGGTTTTGGGAATCCCTGCTTCTTTGTGATATGTATTCCAAGGACTTGCTTCCATCTCTTCCCCCATACAGTCACCAGACTATGACCCTGTCCTGTCCTCCTAAAGCCCAGCGGTCCTCCGCAGACTGCACACACTCCATGAGCCTATGTCATCCTAAAGCCCAGCGGTCTTCCACAGACTGCACACACTCCATGAGCCTATGTCCTCCTAAAGCCCAGCGGTCCTCCGCAGACTGCACACATGCCATGAGCCTACTGAACCTAGTGCCCTCCTCTTCCCTCCCATTTTTACACGTTCTTTGTTCCAACCCATTATGCTGATTCTCTTAGGCTCATTCCGATCTAGATATCCTCCGGTCTCCTATGAAATTTCATCTCTGCGACTCCCCCATGCTGGCCATTGCTCTGTCACCTAAGACAAACAATTTGAACAAGCAAAGCTTTATTTTGGGTAGGGTTTCAGAGGTTTGGATCCACAGCCACTTGATCTTTTTGGTCTGTGGCATGCCCGTACATCTTGGCAGAAACACATGACAGAGGGGTCTTTCCACCTCCTGGCAGCTGGGAAGCAAAGAGAGAGAAAGGAAGGGGCCGAATTCCGCCTGTCCCCTGCACTTCCTCCCTACAGAGAGGCAGCAGTGTGGAAGGGTGGTCTGGAACGTGGGCCACAAGGGACCAGTTCAGATTCAAACAGCATCTTCTTCCTTCATAGATTCTTTTTTCTTTTTGTTTAATTTTTTTGTATCATTCCAAAGTGTATTTATATCTGTGCTGGAGTATGTGCACATGGGTGCAGACTCTCACAGAGGCCAGAGAGATCAGATCTTCCTGGAGCTGGACTTGAGGATGTTGTGGGCCTCCTGAAGCAGGTGTTAGAAATCCAGGCCTCTAGAAGAGGCAAATGTGCGCTGAGCCATCTCTCTATCCCCTTAATCTCTCTTTCTGAGACAGGTTTCTCTGTGTAGCCCTGGTTGTCCTGGAACTTGCTCTGTAGGCCAGGTTGGTCTCGAACTCACAGAGATCCACCTGCCTCTGCCTGAGTGCTGGGATTAAAGGTGTGTGCCACCACCATTCAGCTCCAGCCCCTTCTTGAATTCTTAATTGTTTCTATAGTAGGTGCCGAGAGCTTGATTTAATTTTTATTTTCTAATTGTCTCAATATTATCCTTACCACATCCACTAAAAAGGTTAATCATCTTTTTGTAGTAGAGGTGGGATATTCATCAGCCCATCTTCTTGAGCAGTCCAGGAACCCATTTCTCTGATTCCTTTCCGAGGTAATGGTAGCTGGTTTTCTCCGGAGGCACGATGGCAAGGAGGTAGAGGTGGGGAGAAAGGGAACCATCTATAGAAAGGACCGCATCGAATCTGGTAATAATCTCTGAAGCCGCCCACTGGAGTTGGAAAGTGAGCGGATACAACAGATACTTCAGGATAACTCATGGAAGAGGGGCTGCTGGGAGCTTCAAAGCATCCTTCGGAGTTGGTATGCTAGCTAGCCACTCATCAGAAGTTGCCCTAGGCCAGTTCCTGAGAGATGAGTACCTTGGAAACACAGTAATGATAATAATAAAGCAAGCATCTCCCTACATGCTAGAGAGTGCGTCAGATTTCCCAAAGTGCACTTTCCAGCGCCATTTCAGGAATCCAGTTCTTTTAGACAGAAGAGTGTCTGCGGGCTATCTGGCTGATGGGGATAATATTTTCTGATCGTTAATACACTCTATTGTGTTTTTCTAACTGACCTACGTCCTCACCTTCCGAATTTTGCCAGAAACATGTGCTAACCTTAGATTTTCTTCAGCGTGGTGTGTCAAAACATTAATATTGAGACTCCCAACTGCAAGCAGGTTTTATAGACATCACAGTTGTAACAACTAGGCTTTGTTGAGGGACAAGCAGGATTTTCAAATTTTCTTTAGCTCCTCTTTTGTATAACCAGAAACAAACCTGTAGGCAGAACTCAGGCCACAGAGCTATGTCCATGCCCACAAGTCCTGTTTCTGTCCTGTGTCCTGTTGCACACAAGTCCTGTGCAACAAGGCAGCGAGGCTGGGTGCTCTAGGATAAGTGAAGAAGCATACATTGCAGAGGCAGGATGCTGGCCCTTTTCGGTAAGAAGGCCATGAAGACTGAAGAGACACATTGATCATAATTTTCTGCCCTGGATTTCCCCAGTGGGTACGGTATATTAGATAAATTAACCACAATGCCTGTTGTCCTTTCTCCTCACTTCATAGTTGGGGTTCAGCATAGAAACAGGGTTCCCACACCCATCTCAGAGTGGCCACATCAGAATAAACTAAGCAGTGCACTGTGGTTAGGCAATGGAAGGGCTGCGGGTTAGCTTTCCCAGGCTACCCCCAGTTCCTGTGTGGTGTGGAAAGAACTCAGGTCTCCTCTGTGCTCCCGGAGGGGTGGGGTGCAGATTCTGGTTGAATTGGACTGCAGAGCTTACCAGAGAGGATGTCTGTGGTGGCGGCAAGATGGTACTGGGGCCAAGATCTACAAGACCAACTGCTAGGGTCCTGACCTCTCTAGAGTCACAGGCAAACCCAGCAGACCACAGCACCCAAGGCTGGAACTTGGAGAAGGAGGAGGGGAGTTAGGGAGAAGAGGAGCCTGGGCTCTGACTCAGAACCACAAGTGATCCAACAAATAGTCTACAGTACAAACACTGCCGGGATGCCAAGGGATGGGACTGTACTTCCGGAGTCACTGGTCCAGGGAGCCCCGACCAGCCACATCCCATCAGACATAGCAGGTATTCAGAAAATACTGTATGGAGTTAAGCCTGCCCCTCTCTCTGTTTTATGCCCAGGGGCCACCATAGTAAGAGAAGGGAAACACAGACATTGGAAATTCCAGCATTTTCCCAAAAAGTAAAATTATCCAAAGACATCTATTCTAGAACACGGGAAGAGATTGAGACTAGAAGACTAAGTTTATCTTCCATGTCACAGGAACATGGGGTCTCAAGATAAATTAGAATGTCTCCAAAAGTTCTTCTATAATGAGGTGTCTCTATGCCATCACCTAACCTCTTTTTCAAGTACAAGAAAGGGCTCATTTGAACCAGGAGACAGCAGAGCAGACAGACGAGGCAGATTTAAACTACTAGCCCTGTTTCTCACAAGCAGAAGGCAACACTGAGCAATGAGATGACTCAAAGGCACCAGGATAGCAAGCCCACGACAGGGGACAAAGCTTCCCGTCCCAGCTTCACACTCCTGCTGGCTGCATCTCTCCTCCAACTCCACGGGAGATGCCCCAGGACACACAGAGAGGGTGTTATGACTCAGAAGTACACCTTCTGTTTCCTGCGTTTCCACTGAGGTCATTTCTTCCAGCCTCTGTGCAGGAGAATCCCAGGGCTGGAGTCGGGCCTCTGGCAAGGTCATACCTGGGGGAGACTCCACGGTCCTGTCAGTAGCCAAATGTGCTCCGGAGCAGGAGTTGATAGGATAGTGGTTCAGCAAAGTCTCTCTCTCTCTCTCTCTCTCTCTCTCTCTCTCTCTCTCTCTCTCTCTCTCCCTCCCTCCCTCCCTCCCTTCCTTTCTCTTTTTCCTCCCAAGATTCACCTAAAACTGAAACTTTTATTGGCCATAGCTGTCATCCATCTACAAAAAAAAAAAAAAAAAAAGAAAGAAAGAAAGAAAGAAAGAAAAGAAAGAAAAAAAAGAAAAGAAAAAGGGGAAAAACATACTAGCAAGAAAAAAAAGTTGACAACCAACTTCAGGCATCCCTCACTCCAGTGTGTTCCTTACCTGTCCTTAACTATGTCCTGGGCTTCTTTGCCTCTCCCTACATACTGAGTGTGTAAATGGCACAAGCAATGCAAGGAACGTTGGTTATGTGTGGACATGCATTCTCTCTCTCTCCTTTCCCACCCCCCTTTTCACCCCAGGACCGGATATACACGTTCCAGAAGAGGAATATACATCCCCAGAGTCTGAAATCAAATCTGGAATTCATATCCTCTCTAAATGTACTTTATTAAAAGCAGAAATCAAGAAAAGGTTTTAGAATTATTATATTGGAGAGGTTGATTATATAGAGAGAACTTAGAATTATGGATAATGTTAGACATATTTTGCAGGCAGCTAACAGTGGGTGAGGACAGGGAAACCGGGCATGTTAGCATCTATGCTATCTGTCACAGCGACTTTAAAACCAGTCTTCAAACTAGATCACTGAACTGGGCAAGAAACAGAAGACTGTGGTAGGGCCCATTCATCTGCCATTAGCAGAGCAAAGGAGCTGAAGGTTTGCACGAACACACAGTAGGTCAAGATCACATAGTAGGTCAGGACCCCAGGAATCGAACTATCAATTTGAGGTTAATCTTTGTAAAATCTGTGTGGTAACACTAATGACACTGGGTGCAGTCTTTAATTGCTGTTCACACGTGGGTGTGGACGAGCATCTGGGTGTATACTTTTGCATGGGCATGTGTACCAACCAACTGAAACATAAGCCAAGGCCGAAAACTGGAATCGGTTGAAGCTATAGGCAGAAGGGGGCAGGCAAGGCTGCTACAATTATACGGGGCTGAGCTTGTAGTCTGTGCTAGTGGGGAGGTCCGCGGATGGGGGAACGTATGAACTCATTTGCTGTTCCCCAAAGGCCCAGGTGATTTTCTATCAGTAACTGTTGGCGAACAATCTTTTCTCTCAGTTTGGCCTTGCGTCATTCTGAATACCATTGTAGCTCACGGTATTTCTCTGATGAAAACCATTGCTTCACGGGGTCAGCTAACTCAACAGTGGGAGCAAAATGATTATAGGATTCGCATTCTACTAATAAAAGAAGAGCTAAGCCCTTTAACCTGTCAGAGAAAGGCAGAGACAGCCTGTGACCCAGAAGACGCCCCCCAGACACTGAGAGCTCCCAGAGGGATGGAGAGGGAGTCAATATTTCTGAGGTAATGTGAAAGGGAGCTGCTGTGCTATTTGCTGGAATACTCGGAGGACAAGGCTTGGAATGCCGAGTGATGGTCCTGCTGGGACCCGGCTGGCTGTTAGCCACCGCTGAATCCAGGCTCATCATTCCCTCTTCCCTTGGCAAGCGGTGTCTCTCCTGTTGCTTTATCTGAAAGGGTCCCTTTTTCAGAACACATGAACAGGACCGTGAACTCTTAGATGGCTGAGGTCTTTAACTTGTCATGTTGGCCATTTTTTCTAAAGCTTTTGAGTTATCTACTTAATTACAGTGGCCATAAGAGGGAATCAGAAGGTGGCTCTCCAGTGGCTTCTGGGAGAAATACCATTGGGAACCTGTTCTGGCTCCCAAGAAGGAGTTGGATCCTCTCGAATTTCCTTCCCCCTTTGGAGAAAGGACTGCGCTCCAGGGTTCTCTGCAGGAAGTGTGGCTTCCCACTTGGGCTGCAACAAGTGTAGTTCTGCATCCCGTGAACACTCACGTGACCAGTGTTCATTCCACTGGAAAATGTTACGTGGAGCAGAGATCAGAGATGCATTTTGCTGTAGGCAGCTGAGGGCATGATGATAGAGAGTGTTCAGGGAGTGGCCAGAGCCCAACAGTGTGGCTTAAAGAACCCATGAGCACCAGGTGTGACTTCTATGGCAACAGCACACGGACCAAGGACCGTAGAAACAGCTCAGAGAAGGTCCCAGTCGGTGAGCTGAGTTTGAGCATGATGCCTTCCAGATTCCCAGGCCCTGCTGCAGAGTTCCTGGGGAATGTGTCTGCCCTTCTGCCTGGGGCTGTGTTTCCCATTATTTCTTCAGCTGTGGTTCTGAGTCTCCTCCGCTCTTGGGCTCCGTTGGATCTTCCTGTTTGTTTCTAAAAGCCAAAAACATCCCCCCAAGTGTGTTGCAACCAGCAGGTTCTGAGGGACTAGAAAGGACGACACTGATATGCGGAATCTCAATTTAAAATACTTCTGAGAGTGGAAGGGAAACTGGGAGGAGGGGATCCGGAGGGTGATGGGAGGCCAATGAGCAAGCAAGGGGTACAATGTGCTTGGTGAAGATGCCCAAATGGAAGCCATTGTTTTTTAAAGGGTAGACAAACAAACAAAAATGTCAGTGTTTGAGGAGAAAGAAGGATAATAGTAAAAATAAGCCCAGAAAGGAGGGAGGGAGGGAGGGAGGGAGGGAGGGAGGGAGAGAGAGAGAGAGAGAGAGAGAGAGAGAGAGAGAGAGAAATGGGAGAGGAACTGCCTCCTTCTCCAGGACAGGCTTGGCTTGGCTCAGCGGTTTTCTCAGCAGCCTCCTCTACTATCCACACACTATACCTGAAATTACAGGCAACCACTTGGGTGTTTTTAATCTTCTTTTTAGAAAGATAATTTACAGAAAAGTAAAACGTACAGTTCTTCGACACACAACTCAAGGAATTTTGGCAAACAAACACTCAGTCCCTCACTGCTCACACAGAACTCTGGGTTCTTCCCAGGACCCTGGAACCCCCTTGCCCATCTACTGTCCAGCATTTAAAGAATTCTGTGAGCCACCTCTCCTTAAGGACACTGATTTTTCCCCTAAACCTGAAACTTTTTCTTTTTCTAAAAGTTTTAATTACATTTATTTATTCGTTAATGGGGGGGGGGTGAAGAGCACACGCCAGAGCAGGCATGACAGGGCAGGCGAATGACCACTTGTGGGGACTTGAGCCTCTCCTGTCAGTGCCTCCGAGGGGTGGAACTCAAGACCTAAGACTTGGTGGCAACTTTACCCTCAGCTACCTCACAGGCTTGAGACTTCTTATTCTCTCTGTTAGTCTGGATGCCTGGTCCACTCAGTTTGCGGTTCTTGTCCCTCTGGGCCCTTGCCATCTGGGTAGGGATGGAGGCTTTCTTTTAAAAAATTATTAATTTAAAGAGCTAGAGAAATGGCTCCATGGTTAAGAGCACTGGCTGCTCTACTGTAGGACCTGGGTTCAATTCCTAATGCCCACACGGCAGCTCACAATTGTCTGTAACTCCGGTTCCAAGGATCTGGCACCTTCACACAGACATACATGCAGACAAAACACCAGTGCACATACAAATAAATAAATCTTTAAAAAGAATCCAGGCGATGGTGGCACACACCTTTAATCCCAGCATTTGGGGAGGCAGAGGCAGGCAGACCGTGAGTTCGAGGCCAGCCTGGTCTACAAAATGAGTTCCAGGACGTTCAGAGATTCACAGAGAAACCCTGTCTCGAAAAAACAAACAAACAAAAAAACCCCAACAAACACATAAATAAAAGTTATTAACTGAAAGATCAGAGGGGTCAAGCATTTGCCCCTGGCCACACAGCAGAAAGGAATGGACCACAGGCTTCTGAAATCCTGCTCTTCCAGGTTTGTCCTCATCCATCTTTCCCCCTCTGTTTACTAGCAACACAAACACGACAGTTTCAGGATGTGGCCAGAGCTGGAGACCGACATCTAGATTAGCATATGAAAAAGCCAGTTGGCAGAAAAAGCAGAAAACCCAACCCACTGGGTCTGCACTGTAACAAACCCTGGCACAGGAAGAGCCCCTGTGAAGGCAAAATGCTGGAGGAGGGCTGAGCTGTGTAAATCACCCAAGGGCGTGAGGCTGAGGACCCAGGACCTTTGAAACCTGGCACCTGTCCAGGTTTTGAACCCCTGGCATTCCTGGGGGTGTCTTTCTCTCTTTAATAAACCGTCACTATTTCTATCATTATCCACATGTCTCTGGTCCAGTTCTTTCCTCCCGGACACTCTGGAATCTCAGGGTGTGCTTCTGAACTCAGATTCACAGCTATAACAAGGAGGGCACAGAGCTGCCTGCTTGAGTGAGGACAAGCAGGGCGCAGCCAGTACGCCAGCCAAAGGGGCAGGTGTTCCCGGGACACCTAAATCCAATCCACTGAGACCAGCTCCAGGCTCCAGAATCCTCATCTACTTCTTAGTCTCTGCTGCGTAGTGCTTTTGTGATGAGCTTTACCTCATCCTCCCCACCCCCTCCCCATGGGCCCCAAACACAAGCGAGCAGAGCATTAGCCCCCATAGTTAGTGTGCATAAGGATCATAGGCACAGCTGGCCGTTTGAGCCTTTCTCAGGCTCTGTACACTTTGATCAAGGAAGTGAGTGGCTCTCCCCTCCCTTAACTTCTTTATCTCTGCTATCTGCCTAGTCCCTACTTGGTTGGTTCCTTTAGGTCAGGGTTCTGTTACCCAACCAGCACATCCAGTCTCTCATCCTTTCTGGAACTGCCTCCCAACCTCCAGATAGCCGTAATGCCTATGTTCGCTTCATACAGCCCACACGCTAAACACATCTCAACACACCCTTTTGTTGAAAGCCACCCCCGAGGCTCCGCCCAGGAAGTCCAAACACCCTGGAGAAGAACACACGAGTCTCTCTTTCAGACTCCCACTCATCCGTCAGCTTCATCTCCGTCCGTCGAACCTTGCACAGCCTTGCCAGCTGCCCTTGCCTGCTGTTTTCACATCTTCGTGCGTATGCAAGCTATACTCTCCTCTCTTTCGAGGAAAAGCCCTGCCTTTGGGGCTGTCAGTCCAGTGCCTTCCAGCGAAGACCCTTCTTCCAGAAAGAGCTCAGCCTCTCCCCCAAAACCAGATGGCTTTTTCTTGCTCCCAGTCCTGTCTTCGTCCCCACGAGGCTGGCTGCACACCAAGAAGTCACCCTCCAATATTTTCCCACTAAAATATTATGCCAATAAAAACGTGCTGGGTGCTGGGGACATGGCTCGGTGGTATGAGCTCAGCATCTGCACAGAGCCTGTACAGTTCCAGCACTCCCGCAGGGAAATGGGGGAGACCACTCTGGAAGCCGGGGAGGGAGGGTGTCTTGCTGGGCATATGGAGATGTAGACAAATCAAAAAGAGGTTTGTTGTGGTGGGGAGAGCATACCGCCACAAATAAACAAGATTGAAAAGCGAGCACCTGCCCCCGAGGCTGTCCTGTGACCTCCACACGCATGCCCTGGTTGTATACATACATAAACACACATGTATGCACACACACATATTCAAAGCAGGCTTCTTTAAGATTGTTTGTTTTTGTGCTGAACTTTTCAAATAACTGAATTCCTCGAAAAGTTCACTTTTTGGGGGATCAGCCCCATGTTAATTGGACCAGAGTATAAATAACATTGACGGGATGAAATTATTCTAGATAGACAAATGATTCGCTTTTAATTTTATTTTCAAAGGCCCCCCTCTCAGAAGAGTACCTCTCCCTTTCAGACTTCACATGCTGCAAGGAAAGGGGCCACATTCGTGAGCAGAGGATTCAGGCTTCTGAGATTTATGATGCAGGAAAGACGGGTGGTGTCATAGTGCAGAAAGCAGTGGCAAGCCGTTGAGCCCGTAGACTCCCTCAGATCACAGGAATGCGCTAGCATTTCTCAGGAGGCAGTCAGCTTAAAGCCACCAGAACATACTTCTCAATTCATTAATCTCTAAGTCAGGATGGGAGTGGAGACAGGGGAATCGGCTCCAAATGGGCATGACGTACCGTGTGACTCTGCCTCTTGGAAAGAGCCATCATTCACGCAAATTGCATCCTTCAATCTTTCGGGGATTAAACGCTACAAGACAGGCAGTGTCCGGTTCAAACAGCAGCAAATCAAAGTGGGTAACAATACACCATCCGATGAGTAACGAGAGGCTCCTGTATCCAGGGGAGGCCAACGGCAGAAGGAAACAACCTTTGTGGGGTAGAGCAAGAGGACACATTTGGGGAAGTGTCAGGGTAGACAGCAGGGAGGGTGGGAGATAACGCTCCTCTAAGGTGACTGGAGAGGCAAGTGTCCCTGGGGATGTGGCACACAGCTCTCCCATCCTGCTTGGGAAGGAGTGGAGTTTAAACTCGGTCCTCTAAGAACCAATAGCGTTTCTCTAACCAAGGAATTTCAGGCTGACTGTGAGATTTTTGTTTGGGTCGTTTTTGTTATTTGTTTGTTTGTAGCGATGGAGTCTAATGAAGCCCAAACTAGCCTGGAACTTGCTGTAGTGTCAAGGGATCACCTTAAACTTCCTGATCCTCCTGAGTGGTGAGATTACAAGTAGGCATCACTGGCAAGTTTGATATGTAAGATTTTTTGTTTTTGTTTTATTTTGGGGGGGGAGGGGTCGGGGAGAGGTTGTGAATAAAATCCTGGAGGTTTTGAGGGAGGTCTGCCCTCAGCATGCTAGGCCACTCTTTTCAACCTCCACTGGGCTTTTGATATCTAACAAGATTCCTTAATTATATATGAATTTCTTTCTTTCTATTTATTTATTTACTTATTTAGGTTTTTCGAGATAGGGTTTCTCTGTAGCTTTGGAGCCTGTCCTGGAACTAGCTCTTGTAGACCAGGCTGGCCTCAAAATGAATTTCTTTTTATTGGGGGGAGGGGAGAGTGGGAGTATTTGAGACAGAACCTCTCTATGCAGTCCTGGCTGTCCTGGAGCTTCCTATATAGACCAGGCTGGCCTTGAACTCTCAGAGATCATCCTGCTTGCCTCTGCCTCCCGAGTGCTGGGATTAAAGATGCGTGCCACCATACTTGGTTTAGGAAACTCTTTTAAAGTTATTTGTAAAATTGTTTCTCTCAGAGATGTTTTCAAACATGGCTCACCCGGACTTGGGGAAAGTATTTAAAAATTCCCCAAGTTTAGATTTTACTGCAGACCCACTGGGTAAGGCCCTGTTGGCGGTGTGGCCCAGGTGCTCATTTCTGAGCCACTAGGTGATTCTCAGGAGAGGCCTGAAGAAGCTGATTCCACAGTGTATCTTTTTATTTATTGCAGCGCTAAGGAGGGAACCAAAGGCCTCAAGCAGGCTAAGCACATGCCCTTCGGCTGGCCAGTTCCACAGTCCCTACAAGTTATTCTTAGAGCCAGGTATAAATAAGTAACAGTTAGCCTTGGCTTTTTATTTCCCACTTCAGAAACAACAGATTCGAGTCTGAGAGCTGACTCATGTGGTCTTTGTCATATTTCTCAGTTATCTGTCCATCTTGCTACTTCTTGATTCGAGGACTTGAATTTCCTACCAGTTTCACAGGACAGAAAGTAAGACTCAGATTTCAGAACCCGGCCCTATGACTCACACTCCCAGACCCCACCACACATCTTCCCAACATGGGTAGAATCTGTTACCTTACTATTCATATTCTGCTAGCCGTGATGGTGTATGTGTGTATGCAATTCCCAAACTTGGGAAGCAGAAGCAGGAGGATTAGGGACTAAGACTATCTCCAGATATATATTAAGTTTGAGGCTAGCTTGGGCTACATCAGACACTGTCTTTAAAAAAAAAAAAAAAAGGCTAGGGGAGACTGCTCCGTTGGTAAAGCGTTTGCTTTACAGGCACAAAGGCCCAAGTATGTTCCCCCAGAACCCACATGAAGTGTTTGGGCATGGTGGCATGCCGGTTCTGGTGAGGTAGGAACAGGAAGATCTTTCAGGCTCATCTGTCAGCCAGTCTAGCCTAATTGGTAAGCTTCTGGCCAATGAGAGACCTTGTGTCAAATGGAGGTAGTATTGCATCTCTAAGAATGACAGCTGAGGTTATCTGTCTTCTGGTCACCATATGAATGTGCACAACACGCACACCCATGTGTATTCCCCACAACACATACATGCACACACATGCATTCACATATGAAGGATGACAGGAAGGGGAAAAACACATAACTGTCTTCTTTTGCCCCTTTTATTAGGGGGACTATACATACACCTCAGGGCCTCAAGTGTTTTAGATATGTATTCTACCATGGAGAAATAACTCCGACCCCAACTGACTCTTTCTGTTTGCCTAGTTTTCTATGTATATATCTGATTTTAACCCCCAAATCAGGTCCCAACCATTTCCTTCACAGCAGGCTAATTCTCTTAAGGAAATGGCCCTCACTGCGGGACGACCTCCACAGGCCACCAGCCTGGACAACTCTACCCTCCCTATGTTGGAACCCCTTCTTCCTAGTGTTGCTCTGTGGGGATGGTGTACACAGTTATTATTTTCTTCCTTGTTTTATGGAGTTGATCCCCCCAGTGATTTCTGAGGAAAGTGTACCCCAACTGTGGGGTTTGTGAGATCTTGAAATCCGTTATTTTGTCCTGGGGAGACTATGTTTAGATACATAATTTCAGGTTGGGCATAATTTCCATTGGAATTTTGAAGTCATTGCTTCATTGTGGTCTAATATAAAATCCACAGCCGTTTGGACACGAGCTAGTCCTCTCTCTCTCCGACCCCCTTTGCTCCTTGGTGGCTCCTTTCTGGACCCCAGTCTTCTGTAGACCTGTGGTAACTGCTTTCATCTGCCACACTAGGTGCTCGGTGAGCCATCGTCACCTGGAAACAAGCCCTGGCATTTGAGTTCATGTGGGATTCCCTTTGTTTTGGATTTCATAGTGTTTGGATATTGAATCCATAGCATTTATCCCCTAATTGTCTTTCTTTTCTCATTCTTGCTGTAAAAATGTGTCTCTTTATGGGTGATTTTTATTCTTTATAGAAAATGTTCAACTTCCCTATTTATATGTCATCTCTGCTACACCATTTTTCATTTTTCTTTCTGTCCTTAGTATGTCTGCTGTAGGAGGACCTCCTCGTTGGGACTGCTAGTTCACAAATGATGACACGGAGACTTATCAATTATGAAAACTCGGTCTTAGTTTATGCATATTCCTAACCAGTTCTTTTTTTAAAATATCTATCTATCTATTTATTTATTTATTTATTTATTTATTTATTTATTTATTTATTTATTTATTATGTACACAATATTCTCTATTTGTGTATATGCCTGCAGTCCAGAAGAGGGCACCAGACCTCATTACAGATGGTTGTGAGCCACCATGTGGTTGCCGGGAATTGAACTCAGGACCTTTGGAAGAGCAGGCAATGCTCTTAACCACTGAGCCATCTCTCCAGCCCCCCCAACAAGTTCTTATAACTTAAATTAACCCATATTTTTTTAATGTGCATTAGTGTTTTGTCATGGGTTTCGAGTCCCCTGGAACTGGAGTTGCAGACACTTGTGAGCTGCCATGTGGGTGCTGGGAATTGAACCCAGGTCCTCTGGAAGAGCAACCAGTGCTCTTAACCACTGGGCTATCTCTCCAGTCCCTAAATTAACCCATATTTTAAAATCTACATTCTGTCATATGACCCATTACCTCATCTCTCCATACTGCCCATCCTGCCTCCTCCGTGTCTGGCAGGTGATTCTGCCTTCTTCCCAGAGTTCTCTTTCTGTACGGAAGTCCTCCTGCCTAGCTATTGGTCATTCAGTCTTTTACACCAGCCATGTAATACACCTCCACACAGTATACAAATATCCACAATAGTCTCTAGCATAGAATCTTCTAAGGATTTTTTTTTAAAAAAAAAAAATTTAAGTTTTGTATATACGTGTTTTGCCTGCATGTATGTCTGTGTACCATGTATGTGCCTGATACCCTCAGAGGTCAGAAAAAGTCACTGGATCCCCTGGAATTGGAGTTACAAATCATTGGGAGCTGCCATGTGGGTGCTGAGAATCAAAGCCAGGTCTTCTGGAAGAGCAGCCAGTGCTGTCAACTATTGAGTCATCTCTTCAGCCCCTTTCTGAGGTTTTTAATGGAGCCATATCTTATCTCATGGGGTCTTTGGAAAACTCCCACCATATAAGGCTCTGTATGGCTTTGGCATTTAAATGTAGTCCATTTCTGGGATTCACAAATATTTGGGGAAATGAATAACTAGAAATTCCTCACCACAAGATGAGAGGGTCTCACTGGCATAGTGTGTGGACAAAGAGTACATTATCCCAGGAGGATGCTATCTTCTCCAGCTATGTAGGAGTCTGCATCCACTATTAACCGGTGGTCTCCAGGGCCATGAATGAAAGAAAGGATGTGTCTTCTATTGGTGGTTTTGAATTTTTTTGTTTGTTTGTTTTTTGCTTTTCAAGACAGGGTTTCTCTGTAGCTTTGGAGCCTGTTTTGGAACTAGCTCTTGTAGACCAGGCTGGCCTCGAACTCACAGAGATCCACCTGCCTCTGTCTCCCGAGTGCTGGGATTAAAGGTGTGCACCACCACTGCCCGGCTATTGGTGGTTTTGAAATGACAGCAGAAACACATGCTCTAATCTATAATCTCCTTGCTAAAGGTGAAAAGTGAATAGCGGCTCATGTGCCAACACTAACCCTTCTCCTCTGTACTTCTCATTTCACCAGGGTATGGGCAAGCATTGTCCCATCGGGTCCTCATAATGGCTGAGTAGATAACACCAAAACTCTCCCATCTAACAGTAGGAGGTAGTGTTCCTTCCTGCACGCACGCTGCCTTGCTGAACTAGCTCACAGTTGGGCAATAACAGTCACCCAATGCATGCACACTGGAGTGCTAATCAAGGGGCCTAAGTTTTAATCGCGACTTTGCTTTTTACAAGTTGGTTAAGCAACCTTGGGCAACGCCATTCCATTCCATTAACATTTATTGTGCACTTCCTGTGTGCCAAATCTTCTGCAGAGTGTTGGATGAGCCACAGTTCCTGTCCTTCACTTGCTGATTGAACAGGAAGAGTTAGAAGGCAAACAAAGGTTTTCTGTAATCATATATGAAAATAGTGTGTAAAGTGTGTAAAGAGACTACTGGGGTGTGCTGGTTGATTTTTTTTTTGTCAACTTGATACAAGCTAGAGTCTTTTGAGAAGAGGGAACTCCTTAAGATTGGCCTGTAGGCAAGTCTATATGGCATTTTCTTGAATAATAATTGATGTTGGAGGGTCTAGAAATCTTCTAAAATATAGAAAAACATTTTGGGAGCATGGGCAACAACAAATAACAGCTAAGAACACACATACACTCATGCAAAATAACCTAATCTTAAAAATAGACAGAAGAATTGAAAAAATATTATTACTCCAAAGATCTGCCACCAGCCAGCAAGAGTGTAACAAGAAACTAGTCATTAGAGAAATGCAAACCCAAACCACACCAGATACTACTTCATTTTCATTATGACAACCATGAACAAAACAGAAGAAAACGAAAATAAATACCCTTAGGCAGTAACAACTACTGGCAAGGACGGAGAGAAATGGAAATGTATACAGTGCTGGTGGGGATAGAAAATAATAGGGCTGCTATGGAAAACAGGATGACGGCTCTTCAAAAAATTAAAGTGAGTTACTGTATGATCTAGAAATTCTACTTCTGAATATATAGTCCAAAGAGCTAAACTCAGAGATGCAAAGAGATGCTTGAACACCATGCTGCAGACAGTGTTTTCCAAAATAGTCATAGGATTTATCCAATTGATGGCTAAAATATAAACATACACACAGACACACACAAACACACACACGCACAAGCATACACACACACACATACACACACACACACACACACATTGGTCACTCTTCTTCAGTCTTAAAAAAGAAGGAAATTCTAATTCACTGATGGACCCTGAAGATACTTTGTTAAGTGAAATATTGTCATTAAAGGAAAAGCACCTTATGGTCCCTGCAGTGCCTAGAGTAGCTAGGTCTACAGAGATGGAAAGTTAACGGATGATTGCCTGGGTCTAGTGAGGAAGAAAAGATGACTTTTTGCTTTGAGAGCAAGGAGTTTCCATTTGCAAGATAAGAGGAGTTCTACGAATGGAGTGATGACGTTTATTCATTGCCTGAATGTAACTGGTGTCACTGAGTTTTAAAAAGCTAAAATGTTGCCGGGCGGTGGTGGCGCACGCCTTTAATCCCAGCACTCGGGAGGCAGAGGCAGGTGGATCTTTGTGAGTTCGAGACCAGCCTGGTCTACAAGAGCTAGTTCCAGCGCAGTCTCCAAAGCCACAGAGAAACCCTGTCCGAAAAACCCAAAAAAAAAAATAAATAAATAAAAAGCTAAGATGTTATATGTTTATGTTATATGGATTTCCTAGCAATTTAAAATTAATTTAAAATAAGTAAGTGTGGTTGTTTGAATGAGAATGACCCCCATTGGCCCGTATGTTTGAATACTTGATCTCCAGTGGACAGAACTGTTTGAGTAAGATTAAGAGGTGTGGCCTTGTTGGGGGAGGTGTGTCATTAAGAGTAGGACTGAGACCTCAAAAGACTTGCACCATTCCTAGCAGAACTTTGCCCTCTCTTCCTCCTCCTATTTGCCTTTGAATCCAGATATGAGCTCTCAGCCATTCCTGTGGCCATGCCTTTGCTCCTTCATCATGGACTCCAACCCTCCAAAACCATAACCTCAACTAATTAAATGTTTTTAATATGTTGCTTTTGTCATGATGTTTTGTCACAGCGATAAAAAGTGACTAATACAGAAGTTGGTACCAGGAGTGGGGCACTCCTCTGACAGGTCTGACTGTGTTGTTTTTTGAGGAACGTGGAAGCTTTTGAGACATTGGACCAGAAACGTGGCTGAGCGCTGTGAGCAGATGTTACTGGGCCATCTAGCGGGAGCTACAGGGTATCTGCCGAGGAGAGCTGCATATGGGGAGTAGAACCAACTCAAGAGAAAGGGAGGCACACTGCAGAGAGGCAAGCCAGAAGGAAAGAGCTTGTTGAGGCTGGAGATGTAAGATTTAGAGTGTGCTCTGCTGGTTTTCCGTCTAACTTTGGTCCAGTATTTCCTCAGCATGATCCAATTCATCCCTTTTGGAACGGTCATGCATATTCTGGGCACTGTATGTTAGAAGTATGGAATTCACATTCTGACCTTAACAGGGAGCAGCACTGAGGACACTGTCTTGAGTCTCAGAAGAGACTCTGGACTTTAAGCAGTCTTGAGACTGAGAACCCTCGTGAACTTTTGAAATTGGACTGAATGTATTTTGCATGCTGAAGTGCTCACAAACCTTTGGGGGTCCGGGAGTAGAAGGTGATGGTTTGGATGAGATTGGCCCCATAGTCTCAGATGCTTGGCTCCCAGTTGGTGGACTGTTTGGGAAGAATTGGGAGGTGTGACCTTGTTAGAGGAGATGTGTCACTGTGGGGTGGGCTTGGAGGTTTCGAAAGACTTCTGCCACTCCTAGTAGGCCCTCTCTCTGCCTTCTACTTGTGGATTAAGATGTGAGCTCCCAGCCATTCCTACTGCCATGTCTTGGCCTCACTATCATGTCCTCCAGGCCTCTGAAAGGAGAAGTTCAATTAAACACTTTATAAGTTGCCTTGCCATGGTGTCTTGTCATTCCACGGATGAGCTTGGTATGAACAGAAGGACATCCCTAAGTATTGAGATGTAAACTAGCTGGAGAAGCAGGCTCTGGTGTTCATGCTGATATGGCTCCAGAGAGACAAGTGGATCCAGTAATGACCATGTGAGCACACGGGAAGAGCTCCTGGCCTAGGTAAAATGAGAGGCTGGAGCTAAGTCCCCTTTACACAGCTCAGACAACATCAGGATGCCCAGGATGACATCAAAGAGGATGATCTGCCCATCTTGAAAGGGGCAAAACCAGGAAGTCGGAAGCAAACAAGATCGTCAGACAAAAGTTGGAAGCACAGGAGTGGGGATGGGGGTGGAGGT